>PVIU01003615.1:0-141619 GCA_004026605.1 Ondatra zibethicus
TTCCAACAGGGCAGGGCACCATGCCCTCTTTCAAGGAAAAAGGGGGAGGGAGGAGGGGTGGGGGGTAGTGGGAGGGGACCGGGAGAAGGGGAAGAAAGGAAAAAAAATTTTTTTATCTTTAATTATGTTCTTGAATGGAAAAAATAAAACAAAACAATGTATGGAAAAAAAATAAATAAAAGTTAATAAAAAAAAAAAAAGAACTGATGCTCTTGTGACTGTCACACACCTACCCTGCAGAGCCCTCCCTCTGCAAAGTCCCTAGACAGAGAAACCTGGATTCTTTTCTCTCCTCCTGAGTGTGATCTATTTGATGGTGTTTTTTTTTCACTTACCTATTGCTTTGTTTGAATTTGAATCTGTCTATTTGTATTAATAAAATGTTATTAACACTAATCACTGTAAAATGCAGCAGTGTGCTAAGGTGAGGGAGTCAAGAAACACTGTATACTCCTCTGGCATGTGGAAGATGATGACCCATGTTCCTGAGCGTGCCAAGACATAAAGATTCCAACTCAAACAAACATTAAAAACATACACAAAACAAAAGCCAGGCAGTGGTGGCGCCCGCCTTTAATCCCAGCTCTTGAGAGGTGGAACAGGCAGATCTCTGTGAGTTCGAGGCCAGTCTGGTCTACAGAGCTAGTTCCAGGACAGCTAGGGCTGTTACACAGAGAAAGCCTGTCTAGAAAAACAAAACAAAACAAAACAAAGAAAGAAACAAGCAAAACAAACAACAACAAAAACCCATTAAAAACATGGTGAGGAACAGCAGTGATTTTCTATTATCATGTTTCAGTGGGTTGACTGAGCTCAGGAGTGTGGCTCATTAAAATTAAATCTGCTACTGAATGTGTGGGTGGCCTCTCATCTCTGCATCCTATCTCTACATGGTCTCTCACCTTGAGCATTCTGACTTAAACGTCTGTATAGCAAGGGAAGGGGCCTCCAAGGTGGTAGAAGCTGGAGTGGTGTGACTCTTAAGGACTAGATCTGGCTTTCACCAGTGGAGTTCCCACCTGCAATTGACAGTCTTCCTTAAAGATGAAGGACTTGTTGTTTGGTGAACCACAGACCTTGCATTGGCCTGAACAATTTTCTTTATGCTTCTTCTTTTTCCTTGCATCAGACGAGGGGAATCATCTATGACTCCTGCCTCACAGGGGATAAGGCTAGCCAAACTCTCCAGAGGCAACCTAGCTCAAGGTGGGGGAACCACCTCATGATATGATTTAATTCCATTTGCCTCATCCCGTCTCCTGTCTATGCCGAGTCCATAAAGATATTCAAGCAGAATTATAAAATGGGAAATGCGGAGTTCGCCCTGGGGAGAACTCAGCTCAGAGGTTTCCATGAGTGAGTAGATATCTTTACTCCTTCCACAAAGGTAAAGGTTGGCATGACTAACGGAGGCATGGAGGGTTTCCAGTGCCTCTCTCAACTCTGCCAGACTCCCAATTCCTTGTTGTGTTTCTACCAAGGGTTTCTCTAGAACCTTTCTGCAGTCTCTGGGGATAAGGCCCAGTGAGCATGAGTGACCCATGCAGAGGGAGCCCACCCAGCAGGGCAGCCTAGCTTCAGGGGAAGGCAGAATAGAAAGTAATAGATTTACATTAGGAGGGGGAGAAAGTGGGCAGGGAACAGCCCTCTTTAGGACTTGTAAGGATGGAGTTATGTGTGTGTGACACCCTGGAGAGACATGTGTGTGAAGTCAAGCAGAGGGTTAACAAAGGGTGTTGGGGAATACACCAGGATGTACATGCTTGTTATTGTGACTAGGGTGTGTTCATTTCCTCCTCCCTATTCTCACACGTAGTACTCAACCTTTCCTCTAAAATTTGAATATGTATTTCAAGAGCACAGGTCTGAAAGGGCACTGCATCCTTTTCTGAGCCCTCAACTGAATCTGTTTGGCTTGGGGTCCTTAGGAACTTGAACGACTAGTGGCTGAGCCAGAGAGAAGGACTAGGTCTCCTGCTTCCCACCCCAGCATCATTTTCTCATTACAAGCCCCCCCCTTTTTTTGTAATGAAACTAGCAAGACGATGTCTCCAGAAAGACAAAGGCATACCCCAGGAGCTAGTCTTGATACTACTTCAGTTTCTTCATTTACATAAATCAAGAATATAGTTTCGATCTCTTTTGGCTGTTATGAGATTTGCTGATATAGTGTATATGGCTTTTTAGATAAAGGCATAATGTAAAACAAAATTGTATTAATAAGATATTACTAATATTAATCAATGTGAAACGCAGTCGTGTGCTTGGTGAGGAAGTCACAAGAAACACTGTAAATTCCTCTGGGATGTGCAAGACCAGACACTTTCCAATGTGTCTTGCTAAACACTTAGCCTAGAAATGGTCCCCAAAGTGCAGTAAAACATGCAGCTCTAATGTTTGTGTTAGGTGGGAATTATGGCTTGGAAAATTCCAGCATTCTCTTCAATCATAAAAAGAGCGAGAGATGTTAAATTTCATGTAATTACCCAGTCGGAATGGAAGCTATATCACACTCTGCACTATGTCTGACTGCTTACAAAGGTCAGGGTTCCTATGGTCCTTGTGTGTAGACCATATTTGAATCAAACTTCCTAATGTGTTTGACAGATGGGAAATAGCTCATTTGGATCCTGAATGTCCAGTCTTTGGTCCATATAACCTAATAACACGGGCTTATTACTTTAGTATTTTCTATAGATCTATAATAAAGACTCCAAGTTTCAAGGATAGCAATCACAGAACTGTTATTATTTTTTCCCATTTGATTCCAAAGAGCAAATAGCTATGCCATTCTCTCATTAAATGAAGAGAATACTATTATGCTGTTTTTATTTCTGCAAAATGAGGCACTGAGTTGCATCAGAGTTAAGCAACTTCTTTGAGTTCACCGAAGCCGTGGGCAGAGCTGGGAGTCCAGCCATTCCTCCTGGTTTGCAGGGCTTCTCAGACATTCAGGAGTGCAGGAATGCCTCTCAGAATTTAGTTTTGGCCCAGTACAACCCTCAAGCCACCCTCCTTTTCTTCATGCTGCTTTTCTTGTCTGTTACTTGATGTTCATCAGAAACAACCAGTGTCAACTTGTGCCATGTGATACTTTTCCTTGGGGGAAACCCAGGCAAGTGACCGAGATGAGCAATGCCAAAGCGAGACAGATCACTCATGACCCCAGACATTTGTATTCAACTAAACGCACTGTCTTAGAAACCCAAGGAAACAGCGTAGCCTCACGAGACTGTCCAGTTTCTCAACCCTAAAGAGTCACACTAAAAAGCATTGGATTCTAGTCCATTCTGATCACGTACCAAAGCATCTCAGGAAGAGAGGGCTTGCCATGGTCCCCGCGGCTCCTTGCACCTCAGTTCCCACCTTTCTTTCTCCTGCTGACGTCGCTCTGCTCCCCTCTTTCATATTCAGTTTTCTTCTCCACTCGTGCTTTCAACCTTGCTAGGCCTTGAGTGTCGTACTCTCCTCACATTTCTACCTTTGCTCCCCTGGCTGATTTCACCCACCATGAAAACGCCACCAGTGACAAAATCAGGATCAGCAGCCCCCTCCAAGCACTCACCGTATGGCAAACTTCTGCCTATCTGCTTCCCAGAGATAGCTCACATCTGTCCAACCATGACTCAGCATCTTAGTGCAGTGTTTTGTACTTCACCTGCTCCAACCATCCTCATACACCCATGCCCATTCACCGCTGTTCATGAAGTCATTGGCTAGAAAGGTGAATGACCAGGAGATAAACTATCTGATCTTGACTCAACCAATTGCTAAGAAATCAGCTTGGATAGGGTGTATACCCTGCAAGGATCCACTTGTTTACTCTGGTGCAGAATGAATAAAGGACAATTGGTTTTCTGGAATTTCTTCCAGATGATTACTCTCTGGAAGACCCTTCACAATGTTAGGATCTACAGTTCAGTGTAAGATCTCAGGAATGGAGACACATTGAAATAGCAGCTAGCTTCATACAGATCAAACCCAAACAGCACAGAGGGCAAGCGATGGGATGTTCTGAGATGGAACTTTTCATGCCCTTTGGCAACTAAGCACCTTCTTTTTTTATTTTCTTATTTGACATATTATTTTGAAGTTTCCCATCTCATGATTCCTATAAGCCAAACAGATGAGACAAACCCAATGTCTCAGCTTCCAGTGGAGCTAGGACACACTCATGTTAGCCCAAACTTGTAGCAGTGCACCTTTTCGGAGCTTCAAATTTGAAAAAAAACGGTAACAAGATAAAGAAAGGCATTGTGGCGAGGAAGACAGGAAAATGGTGATATTCTTAGGAGCAGATTTGACAACAGCCTTATGCTAAGCACTGTCAGGTGCTGAGCAGAGAGCTGTGCTGGGCAGGGCAGGGGTGGGGGTGGGGAGGGCCTTACTGGAGTGCTCTGATCATCTCGCTTGGGCATTATTTATGGCTACATGGTCTCCAGGCCTGGTTTCTGACCTTCCTAGGGATGGTGTAACAGTTCCCAACATCCCTTCATCAATTTTATCTCTGTTTTAACAAGTTATGATGACTCTTCCAGAGCTTGAATGATGTGCACTTCCTCCCCTTTGTAGTCACAGTCAGAACAGTCTTCAATGGGAAGTGCTCTTTGATGCTCAGGTTACATGAAACTCCTTGCTCTACGCTTTTCCTCCCCTAAGGTGTATCACACGTACACAAGCATCTTAAATGACTGTCTTCTCTGTTTATTTCTAAGCTGTCCACAGCTGGAATGTGTCTGCTTTGTTCTTTCTAGCATCTGGTATCATACACAGCATGTAGAAATTGCTTGGCAGATGTTGACTTGAATCAAATTATTGACACCGAAGTGATCTCTACTTAACAATAAAAGCAAAGGTAGGCTGGGGCCAATGTGGAGATTATTATTTTTGTTAGTCTTGCTTCAGACTCTTGAAGATGCTCGGTTTCTTTGAAATTTCCACCTTCAAAGCCAAAAGATGATAGATTAGATGCATGTAGTTCATTCACCTCCTTCTAAGGCTTGACTGAATAGGAATACGAGCATATAAACTCACAGGGTTCAAGACAGATCCCTGGATACAGACAATGGATGTATACACATGTTTATGACAAGTGAACTCAGATCATGAACAGTGTGTGTGTGTATGTGTGTGTGTGTGTGTGTGTGTGTGTGTGTGTGTGTGTGAGAGAGAGAGAGAGAGAGAGAGAGAGAGAGAGAGAGAGAGTGTTTTGTCAGGAATAGTCATCTTCCATCTCCACAACACAGTGCTATCAGGCAAAGAAAAGAAGTGATTTCTGAGGTGAAATATAGGCAGTGGTGTGTTGGTAAATGCTTTGTAAAACTTACACTAAAAAGAAATAAGAAGGGAAAGAAGGAGATGGAGAGAGCAAGAGGGGGTTAGAGGAGATAGATTTTTAGGTTTATTTATTTTAGTTTATATGTATGAGTGTTTTGTCTTCATGAACGTCTGTGTATTACAAATGAACCTGGTGCTTGAGGAAGTCAGGAGAGAGCATTGAATTCCTTGGAACTGGAGCTGTGGACAGTTGTAAGCCAGCATGTGGGTGCTGGGAACAAGTGTTCACAATCTCAGATGTATCTCTTCAGCTTCATGGAGAGAGATTTTGAAGGGAAAGAAAGAAATCCTTCACTTACTGGTTTTTGTGGTGGAAATGCGCCACCATGGCCCATTTGAAACTAGCAACATGGCAACCTTGAAGGAAGGGCTGAAAGGAAATGAGCCTCCTGGGGCAGCAAAAGGGTTCTGGGACTTTGAATAGGCAGAGTAGAGACAGAGGTGTTAGTCCTCAAGGGTAACTGTCCCTCAGTTAGTGCAAAGACCCAGAAGTTAAATAATCAAAGGAGAGATGGGGGAGAAGAGGGAGGACAAAGGAAAGGCAGGCAGAGGTATTTAGTCTGGGGAGACTAAACGATTTCAGAACCATGGAAGCCCAAACATCTAGGAATGAATTAAGAACAGTAAAAGGAACTTCTTAAGGACATTTATATGCAATTTTACTTTTGTGTATGGGCATATGTGTGTGTGTATTTGTATAAAATTTTTAATTACTTGAAAAATGATGAGAACTGTCTAAAGCAGTAGTAATCAAAATGCATTTTGAGAGCTTATTGTACACTATGAATGAAGGTACACAGAAATAAATATGTACTATGAGGATACACAGGAAAAAATATGAATATAAGAGTGCAGTTTGAAGGCAGACTTTGATGACTTAAAAATGTATATTATAATTTTTAGATAAACCACTAAAATACAATCAGGAAGAGAGAGGTATTATATATCTATAATATAATATAGCATAAGTGCTAGATATGACTATATAGCATAAGTCAATAAGAGTTTAAATGGATACAAAAGAATCAATTCATCCCAAAGTAGCCAGAAATGGGTAGAGAAGCAAAATATAAATGTCACAAATATTTTAAAAAATGGAAGACTTTTACCCAATCATTTTAACGATCAGATTAAATGTAAATGTGTTAAACTCTTCCACTAAAAGAATAAAAATTAAAAAGTCTAATGCCTCAGTGATAGGAGCTGCACTTTAAGTGCTTAATAGCCACACACAACTAATGGTTACCATGCCACACAGGACAAATGCAAACCCTTCTGTCATCATGGAAAATCCTATTACACAGCACTTTGTAGAGAGCAACTAACTCAAAATGATGTGGGAGGTGGGGATTCTGCAGGATTAGAGTTCTTTAATGAGGATATATAGGTGCCAGGCTGCATAAGTGAACAAATACTTTAAGATAATGTGAATGTTTAGGAAAAACAGAGAGCTCATCAGGGAAGTAAATGTAGCCATAGCATACCAAACTCTGATGTAAATAGTGTCTGCGTGGGCAAAATTGTTGGAGCAGTGGTTCCCGGTCTGTTCTAAATTGGTGGATAACTATTATTGGGAACTGTGGCTGGGAAGAGGAGACATGAACGGTGGTGACTGGAAAGAGCTAAGCTTCATCTCCTGAAGCTGGGATTGCTATTTGTTATCAACAACCCAGAGATATCTGATTATTAAAAAAACTGATGCATGCTCTATCTAGGTAATATTCGTGTAGACAATCACAGAATCTAATTGTTGCCCATGTCATTGTTCTTTGGTCATGACATTTAAGGGACTAATGAGCCTCCTGGTAATTCACAGAGGCTCCATTCCATAGCGAAACATGACATATGCATTATGTAGCATGTATTAGAAGAAAAGGAAAAACATGAGAAATAAGGAGTACGAGGAAATGCTTCCCAAAGTAAGATGGAAGACTGACTAACATAGAGAGTGCACGCTGGGGCTTTTGTGTGTAGAGAGGAAAGAGGGCAGGAAGTTGCTGTGTGACCAGGTGTCACATGGTCCTGAAGGCAGACCAGGAGCCCCATCTACAGCCTGCTTTTTACTACACATAAAAAACAGAACTTGCACAAGCACAATCTGCCACATACAAATGTGGGTGAGGCAGACGCTCTGTAAACAATTGATAAAGGGCCACGGGACTCCTGGCCCAGAGCTGCTAAAGGTGAGCCTTCTCTCAGCTCGGCAGCCTGCTCACATCTCCTAAAGTGTCCGCCTTAATAACTCGTCTTTATTTCTGTTACTGTTTGGCCTCGGTCTGGCATATTTAGTCTGGGATACTAGAACCTGGAAACTTCACTCGTTCTTCCCAGAACTCAGCTCCTCACCTGTAACATCACTACTATGTAAGTGGCCTAGAAAGGCATTCAGGGTTAGCTTTTGTTCCCCCTCCCCACCTGGCTTCTATACTCCTTTGGAAGGTTTTCTCTGGGCAGAGGCACCCTGCCAGTAGGAGAGCCCTGACGATTTTCCTATACCCTGTCCAGGAGCCTTCACATGCTAGGGGCTATCACCACCCCCTTCAGGGATCTCTTACTTTTTTCCTTCCTCCTGCCTATGCTAACATGTTGCAAAATTGTTCCCAGTTCTACATCTTGAGTCCCAAGCCACTGGGCAGAACACTACACCAGACAGTTAACTGAATTGTCTGCTCAGGTGGCGAGGTGCCACACCAGACAGCTTTATACCCTGATCAAGAGCTCAGGTGAGGCACCAAGGAAAGATTCAAGCTTGCAGACATGACATAGCACACTGGGTGAGGCCACATGCTTAACCTCTCTGGCAACTAATATTGCTGACCTCTGAACACAGCCTGTGTAGACTGGTCCTCCCCTCTGCTTCCTCATCACTCCCTGTTGAATGGAGATTAAAGTTCAGTTTTACTGCAGAGGAAACTCTTGGCTAGAAGGTTAAGCCAATTGTTCCAGCTGGTAGGAGCAGGACAAAGGACGAGAGGATTACACCGCTTCTCCCTTTTCTGCACATAGACAAGCTAGGCTTCCATTGGCCGTCTAGCAGTGTCTGAGGCTGTGTGCTTTCACAGGAGAGAGGGAACTCAGTCTCATCAATGTATTTTGCAAGCTGACTTCCCCAATAGCTGGGTAATGGAAATAATCTCCGTTGGAAAGCGATATTTCAAAAAACTGTACTACGGGTTTTGAGGAAGGAAACCAGTTGTCTCTCTTCATCCTAGTGAGTAGGAAAGACAGATTCAGAGTGGCAAATCACTGTGACAGCCTACAGGTATCTTCTAAAGAATTGTGTCTTAATTAGGATAACTGAAAGTCTCTGGAAGCTGGAACTAGGTTCCTTTATTGCCCAGAGATGCCACTGTCCACTCTGTGACCTGAATCATGAGTGTGGAAATCATTGTAGACACTGCAGTCTCATGATATTCTGACCTTTCTTTCTTTATCAGCCTCCTTCATCCTGAATTTGCCCACTCACCTGCATTCCAAGAGAGCTTGAAAATCTTTCCAGAGAACCAGAGCTGGGTGGAAGCCAGCTCTGCCTCTTGTGACTACAAGGCCATGTCCGAAGTGCACTGAAGGGTCCTGTTGCCCAACCCACATCAGCATTGGCATTGCCACACTTAATCTGACCCAATAGACAGTCTCCAAAGAACCTTTTGCTTTTCCAGGTAAGAGTTAAACATGGTGCTGTTTGGTCACCCCACCACGTCTTTGATTATGCTCTTTATAGAATCTTAAATCCCACTGGCAACGTACAAGGGGTAAAGTTCAGGAGGAAAAGCAATGAGGAAGTGTTAGGTGGTCTCACTTCTCGGCCTCTGCTCTCGTTTTTGCCAAGTGTGATGTCACACATCTGTAATTCTAGCATTTAAGAAGTTGAAGCAGGATGCTCATGGGCTTGATGCTAGTTTGCACAACATAGTGAGACTCTGTCTTGACAAAAACAAACCAAACCAAACCATAAGCAACTTCCCCCAGTGAATAGGAGCTCCCGTTGTTAAACATTAAGAACGCCAACTTCTGCGTGCAGTCTCATTTACATTGCCTGGATTATTCTTAGTATAATAAAGCAGAATCTTCATTATTGCTCGAAATCTATTGTCTAGGCATATGACATTAGCATATATCTCCTTTCGTATTAGTGAAATGAGACACTTCTTCAGCTTCTGTTATATTATTTAATTTCCTTAGAAAACCATTAAAAGACAGAGAATGTCCTTTGGCGTACTGTGAAAATGATTTAACTCTTTATACTCTCTCTTTCCACTATTAAACAGAAGTTGCGCTGTCTTTCCTCATCCAACCCTCTTCTTTAAGGGAGATATAAAATCCCACTAAATTAAATATTGGCCACATTGGAAAAAATTGTACCGATCAATTGATTATCAGTAATACTTCTCCCACCCCCCAGTTTTGAGGATTGAACCCAGGGCCTCACACAGGTTAAATAAGCATCCTACTATTGACTTTATCCACAGCCCTGTCTATGTGCCTAGAAAGGAGACCTTCTTCAGTGTAGTCTGTGTGCTTTCTGGAGTTCTGGTTTGTTTCCTTGGCTTAGTCAAAACCTGCATCACTTTTGCTTTCAGCCACCAGCTGTATCAGAAATCCCAGCGGCATCTTTACATGCCACCCAACCACCCCATCTTACTGCACAGTAAGGGAGGAAAATACAGATTTCAAAGGCTGGGTCCATTTTCTCCTTGGACAGTTAGAGCAAGAGAGACTCATTTGTATGTTTCATTCCAAGAGCCATGAACAATAGAAACACCTCTGTAGAGAGTGTGGATCTGGGACTGTGAAATTTTAGACTTTGTTTTGAATGACTAAGACACCAAATATGTCCCTGTCTTGTGTCTGATTCAGTGAACCAGGAAGATCTTTTTCCCTAGGATGATGAGCAGCATGGTGAAGGCTGGGCAAGGAGGTCCAGACAAGGGTGTTGGCCTTTCCATGACTATCTAGGAAACTCTAGGCAAATCTCTTCACTTTATCAATGGGTTTGCTCATCTTTTATGTACCATGGTAATTATCACTAGATCACCTACTGAGGCTTCTGTGAACACAAACGGCAGAGCCGTTTGTTTAGTTCCAGGTCAGGCTATGGCTGTTGGTTGCTCTTTCAGCTGCACACAGGGTTCTAGGCACTGGGACAGGGACACAAGGATGTAAGCAGGTGTTAATGAGGATGGAGTGGGTTGTGAAAAGCACACTTTAGAAACCGGAGGCAAGCTTGACCAACTTCAAAGATTCATCCAAGGCTTCTTTGGGCCACAGAAGTTGCAAGTATGCATTAAGTAGCCTAAAAGCTTTGGTCCTGCTTAGGACTAGACCCCGAGCCCTCTTCTTGCCTCACCGTGCACACACTATCCCTGGGCAATTATTTCATACTCCTGTTTCTTTTTGTCTTTTCCTTTTTATAAATAGTTCATTAATTAGTTTTTGAGACAGGATCTCATTGTATAGCCCAGGTTGGCCTCAAACTCATGATCTTTCTGTCTCACCTCCTGAGGGATGAGAATGGAGATATGTTACCATTTCTGGTCATACTCATTTTATTTTATTTTATTATTTTATTTTATTGTTTTCTCATCTGTGTCCTGTCTTCTGACTTCCAGAACACAGGCATTGTTTCTTGTATGCTTTTAATTTCCAGCTTTCAGCACAGTTCCTGGTCAGAATGGGCATGGGGTACATATTTATACACATGGGGTATGTATTTATACAGGAGCAATCAACATAAACATGTAGCCTGCCTACAAGGGCAGCTTCATCTTTCATAGACCACCTTCTTCTAGCCTCTGTCCCATAGCACCACCAAGGAAAACATTCTTTCAGAGATCTCTTATATGTGTGGGCCACAGCAAACTGCTCACCGGCTCAGGGAGATAAATATTAGAACAGATATTTTGTTTTCAGTGGCTTCACTTGCCAGTAATACACCAGTCATGGAGATAGCCTTGCAGTGTGATGTGTCCTGCAAGACTCTAGTGAATATATGTATTTCTGTGACCCGATTTCTTCCACTAAATAATATTTGAGCCAGCTTGTGTCGTGATTTTCTTTTATAGGTGAAAATGCCACATAATGCGAGTTAAGGCAACGGGAAACACCATTTCATTGCCCGGCCCCATAATCTATTAAGCCTGAGATATTTTTCAGGGAATTGCCTTAAATCCTTTGGTGGTTTAAAGTAGCTTCAGAAGGATTAGTGGCTTAGAGGTAATTGTTATTGCTAATATTTTATTTGAAATGTCCTGCTCAGCAAAGGTAATGTGACATTTTGCTCACTGGAAATGCTGTCTTTCTAGGAAGAAGGATGAGTCCAAAGGTCAGCGCCCAGGAGGGAGAGGGAGGGAAGGGCTTGTGTGAGACAAAGGACAAGGCCTTGAAGAGAGGGGACCAGGACAAGCCAGCTGAGTTAGAGCGCTTTCATGTAGACCTTAGGGACATAGAATTTTAATTGTATGGGAATTGTGAGATTAATCTCGACAGTTAATCAGCTCTAAAGAGATGTCTGAGTTTTACTTCTAAAACGAAAATTTGGTAAGGAGAGCGAAGAACATTGTGGTCTTCTTTGTGTGTGTGTGTTTTTCCCCCTTCGGAGGGGAAATGTTGGTGTTCTTCAGAGCCTGTCTTTGGCTCTCTGCAATGGATCTCAAATGGAGATTGCTTCAGAAATCCCTTGGGAGCAGCTGTTGCAGAAAACAGATTCCCTGGGCTCTACTTCCAAGAACCCTGATTCAGTAGTTCTGAGATAGCACCAGAACTCTGTGTTTTAACCAGAGAGTGTCAGGCATTTCTACATGGGGATTTCCTGGACCTGCAGACTCCCAGTGTCTAGCTTGTCCATCATACCATGTCTTCCTAATTCTATCTATCAGATCAAAGGCATCTGACTTATGGATCCCTGTATCAAAATGATAGCCAAAATGTCGATGAGTTGAACACCTAAAAGATACTTCAGTCTGCCTTTTGCAGGCCTTCCCGTCTCCAGCGGTGGCAGCTTCCATCATCACTGAGCCCTCCCTCATTTGAACCTCCACAACAGCTCAGTACGGGAGCCTCTGGGCATTGGTTCTCAGTCTGCTCTCAGACAGACTGAAGGAGACAGAAGGGCCCTTTCAAAATGTGTGCTTGAGAGCTATTCCCTTCCCACATAGACACATCAGTGACTTCCCATTATCTTCAAAGTTAGGATCCCAAACTGTCCCTTGGCTTCCTTGAGTGACCATTTGCCGGCTTGCCTCACAGCACTTTCTGGCACTGTCTTTGAGCCGCACCTTCTTGACCTCTAGAGAACTTTCACACTTGATTCCTGCAAGGTGTGCTGTTTAGCTCCGAACCAGTATTTACTTCATTCATTTCCTTTATTCCAGTGAGCATCTTATATCAGATGACACCTTAAATTCCGTCCTCATAATCTTCTCCCTACCTAACTCCGGTTCCCTTACAATACACCCTCTGACACAGGGTGTATTGTAGTTCCTTTCCTAAATGCACCATGAATGCCTGTCTTTCTCTCAGCCTGAAGGCCCACAAAAGAGCAGTTAGGTGCTCTTTTGCTCCTAATGGTAGCTGCAGTGTCTCTTCCAGTGCATGGGAGAACTCAATAAATGCTCATTGAATGGATGCCTACAGGCTGAATGAATGAATGTGTATTGTATAGAATCATCTCATTTTAACAGAGATCACAGATAGGAAAATCACAGTAGGACTAGCAGAGACAGAAATTGGGGATGTCTGGCAGCTAAATTGGGTTGCTAAGGTCATTAGCTAGCTAATTAAGGCAGGTAGGACAACATAATTATAACTTTAAAGCCCAACCTTTAAATGTACCCAAACTTTGTACTTAGGTATATAATTTTAAGCTTGGGTTGACTTTTCAGTGACAGATAGTTAAGACTTTTTGAAAAATAATAGTGATCCTGATTAATAAATTATTAGATTTCACTCAAATTAAGAATATTTAGAATAATAAATGCTTTTCCGATTAAATAGAGTCTCATATTAAGTGTCATCTTGCTGGACAACTTCCCTCCAAGCTTCTGAACACAGCCTACTGTGGAGATCTACAAGGCTCGCCAGCACACCCACTAGTTCTCTGCTCAGCTTTGACCCTTGCTCTGGGGAGAGGTGCTACAAATGTTCTGAGCTGCTGGCACCTTCTGAATATGCAATCGCCGGATGTATTTGTTAACTCGGTTGGCACATTAGGTCATCCAGACTCTATCACTGGGGTCTGTGATTTTCTTGTTACAACTTTATGGTGTTTTTCTCAAAGGACTCCAGAGAGTATTTTAAATGACAATCACAAACTGGAGAGATGAAAGAGATAAATGCAAAACATACCTCCTTAATCAAGGCCCAAGAGAGAATAGGTGGAGAGGTTAACAAAAGGTGCAGGCCATGTCTTCAAAGTAAAAAATCACATGCAATGTTAACTCGGTTATAGCGTATGTTCAAAGCCTGAATGCTTTGGATTCTGTTTCTGATGCTGCAGGACTCAGCCTAAAAGACACAAGTAATTCTTTCAACATGTCTGCAGCACAGGACATCTCAGTCTGCAAGTACTTGGAGGTCTGGAGGAGTGCCTGGCCTCTTGTCTATCAGCACCCAATGAGACCAGTTCATTTGTAAAGAATGAGAAAAAAGTTGCACCCAACATTTCCTGTGTGCAGTGTGTCATCACTGCATCAGAGACTTTCACAGAGACTTAAGATGACAAACTGTTCAATCAGTATAAATACACTGAAATGTTCGCTGAAGAATCAGGCAAACACAGGAATAAAAGGAGACTGACTCAGTATTCAGTAAAAAATAACAAGAAAGCTTCCCATTGACAACCTCTCCATACATGCCATAGGACTTCAAGTACTTTTGTGTTCCACTCACAAGAAAAGATCGGACACAGCACAAATGCTCAAAATTATCTATAATGTGAAATACATAGGCCAAAACCACTAGGGAAAAGGATTTTTAGGAAATGGAGATCACATATAATTTGAAAACCTGAAGAAATATGGCATCTCCTCAGGGAGATAAAATAAAATATTGTACCTATGAAACAAGAATAGCATGATCCAAAAAAAGAAAGCATGGAAAACAGAAAGAATTCCTGAAATGAAAACAGCAACAACAAATGAGAGTAGAAATAAAAAACTAAATTAAGTCTCCTAGAGATACTTTGTAAAAATATGAGGAAGGCAGGAGATATGTGATAAGGAAAATTAGTGGTTAAGAGAAAACCATGTCTTAGCTGCCAATATGCAGAAACACTCTGAGACTGTCATGTACTGACTATGCCAACCTGGGAGTCAGTTCTCCACAGATACTCTTGGTGGACCAAATCTTTCCTCCTCTGGTCTGGGAATCAGGTAGAAGATACAATCTTCACTCTTCTTCCTATCCTCCAATTCCAATTCCCATGTCTCATACCCAATAGCTGACTACTTGCAGGGGACTGTCCTCCCTCTTTGACTCTACTTCCTGGAGATTCCACCAAACCTTTTGGTAGACTTAGCTTCCCTCCCTCATGTGGACCCTGTCTTCTAACCCATGCCCATTCCTTTGTGTCAGTCCCCAATACCTAAAAAAAAATTGGAAAAATGTTCTGCTGGGTATCCTGAAGGTCACACCTGTCAGGACACAGAAGTACTCCCTACTAGGCAACCCACAGCTACCACACCTTCCTAAGATCCAGAGAGGGCAAAAGAAACTAAGGGACAGAATATCCACCCAAAGACAAGACCAGATATCAACAACTATAACCACAATCAAGGTAACTAAACACTAGCACAAAAACATAATAACAACCGAAAGAATGTGTCTCCACCAGAATGCAACAACCCTACTAAAGTAGGCCCTGAGAAGTGAAATACAGCTGAAGCACAAAACAAGGGCTTCAAAATAGCTATTATGAATATGTTCAAGGACCTTAAAAAAGGAAATTAACAAATCAATTAATGACATCTATAAAAACACAAACAGTGGAATGAAATGGAGAAAATAGTTCAAGATATAAAATCAAATCACTAAAGAAAATCCAAACTGAAGGAAAACTGCTAATGAAAAGTTGAGAAATTAGAACAAGAACTACAGAGGCAACCCTCACCATCAGAACACAAGAGGTAGAAGAAAAAAATCTCAGGCACTGAAGAGAAGACAGAAGAAATGAATACCTCTTCAACAAAGAAAATGTTAAATCACCACCACCCCCAAAAGAAAAAGAAAAAAGAAAAAGAAATATGAAAAAAAGAGGCACAAAGAATTACAGAAATCTGGGACACTATGAAAAGAACAGATCTATGAACAATAGGAATAGAAGGAGGTAGAGGGAGAAGAAGAAACCAAGGCCAAAGGCACAGAAAATATTTTCAACAAAATCATAGAAGAAAATTTCCCCTAACACAAAGAAGGAGGTGCCTATCAAGATACAAGAAACATACAGAACACCAAATAGATTGTACCAGAAAAGAGATTCCCTTTGCATCGATAATCAATGTAAATAACAAAGAAACAATAAATGTAAAGAACAAAAAAAAGAATATTAAAAGCTCCAAGGGACAAAGATCAGGTAACTTGTAAAGATGTACCTATTAGAATAACACTGGACAAGCAGGTGAGAGAACTGCTCCCAGGCTGAGCTCCTACCCTTGCCACCCACTGGACTCTCTCTCTCCAAGACCCACTCTGCTACTGCCCAACCCCTCACACCTCAACATCCTCCCAGTAGCCAGCCCTTTCCTGAACCCCAGAAGACTACACAGGCACAGGCTTAAGCCAGTTGGGGAAACAGGTAAGTGACCAGTCTACCAGCTGAACTGCTCCAAAGTCCAGACCCTAACTCTACCCAGGGCACACCCTGTGCCCTTCCACCTCCCATTTCAGCACCAGCAAGGCAGATGGGCCCTGCCCCCACCTCTGGTGGAACTCTACTGCTCTCCTGCAGTCCCCACCAACTAGCAAGCAGGCACCTGAACACCCTTTCTGTGGCCATAACTTCCCTGCAACTCCAACACACTACATAAGCAAAGGCGCAAAGCACACCACTAGGAAGAACAGGCAAAGGCAGAAGTCATATCAGTTGGACAAATAGATGAGTAAATGCCAGTGTAAGAATACATTCAACAATTGAAAGAGCAATATGGCACCACCAGAACCCAGTGATCCTACAACAACAAGACCTGGACATCTCAATGCAGCTGAAATACGAGGAAATGAACTTAAAACTATTGTTATGAAGATGATAGAGGCTCTTAAAGAGGAAATTAAAAATTCCCTTAAAGAAATAAAGAAAAAGACAAATAAAAAATTAGAAGTAATCAATAAATCCCTTAAAGAAAGCCAAGAAAAAAGAATCAAACAGGTAAAGAAAACAGTTCAAGATTTGAAAATTGAAATAGACACAATAAAGAAAACACAAACTGAGAGAATTCTAGAAATGGAAAATCTAGGCAAGCAATCAGGAACTATAGATGCAAGCATCACCAACAAATTACAAGAGATGGAAGAGAGAATCTCAGGTATTGAAGATACAATAGAGGATATAGATTCACCAGTCAAAGAAAATGTTAACTCCAATAAATTCCTAAAAACAAAACATCCAGGAAATCTGAGACACCATGAAAAGACCAAACCTAAGAATAATAGAGACAGAAGAAGGAGAAGAATTCCAGCTCAAAGGCACAGAAAAACCTATTCAACAAAATCACAGAAGAAAAGTTTTCCAACCAAAATAAAGACATGCCTATAAAGGTACAAAAAGCTTACAGAACACCAAAAAGGCTGGACCAAAATTTTTAAAAAAAGTTTCCTTGCCACATAATAATCAAAACACTAAACATACAGATTAAAGACAGAATTTTAAGAGCTGCAAAGGAAAAGGCTAAGTAACATATAAAAGCAGATCTATCAGAATTACATCTGATTTTTCAGTGGAGACTCTAAAAGCCAGAAGACCCTGGACAGACATTAAGGCACCATGGATACCAGCCCAGACTACTATACCCAGCAAAACTTTCAATTGCCACAGACAAAGAAAAGATATCCCATGATAAAATCAGATTTAAATAATATCTGTCTATAAATTCAGCCCTACAGAAACTATTAGAAGGAAAACTCCAATCCAAGGAACTCAACTACATCCATGAAAACACAAGCAATAATAATCTCACAACAGCAAAAACCAAAGAAGGGAAGCACACACACTAACATCACCACCATCAAATCCAAAAAATAACAGGAATGAACAATCACTGGTCAGTAACATCTTTTAATGTCAATTCACCAATAAAAAGATACAGACTAGCAGAAAGGACACAAAAACAGGATCCATCCTTCTGCTGCATACATGAAACACACCTCAATTACAAAGGCAGATATTCCCTCAGAGTAAAGGGTTGGGAAAATATTTTTCAATCAAATGGACCTAAGAAGCAAGCCAGTGTAGCTATCCTAATATCTAACAAAATAGACTTCAAACTAAAATTAATTAAAAGAGATGTAGAAGGACATTTTATATTCATCAAAGGAAAAATCAATCAAGATGAAGTCTCAATTCTGAACATCTATACCCAAATACAAGGGCCCCCTCATTTGTAAAAAAAAAATTACTAAAGCTTAAATCACACATCAAACCCTACATACTAGTAGCGGGAGATTTCAACACCCCACTCTCACCAATGAACAGGTCTGCCAGCCAGAAACTTAACAGAGTAACAAGGGAACTAACAGATGTTATAACTCAAGTGGACTTAGTAAACATCTATAGAACATTTCACCCAAACACACAAAAAAATATACCTTCTTCTCGGCACCTAAATGAGAACATTCTCTAAAATTCACCACATACTCAGTCATAAAGCAAATTTCAACAGATACAAAAAATTGGAATTAACCCCTTGTATCTTATTGGACCATCATAACTTAGAGTTCAACAACACAAACTACAGAAAGCCTACGAACTCATGGAACCTCAACAACTCTCAACTGAACCACTACTGGGCCAAGAAAGAAAGAAATTAAATACTTCCTAGAATACAATAAAACAAACCTACAACATACCAAAACTTAAGAAACACAGTGAAAGCAGTATTAAAAGGAAAGTTCATAGCATTAAATGCCTTCATAAAGAAGCTGGAAAAAAATCCCACACTAGCAACTCAACAGCACACCTGAAAGCTATAGAATAGAAGGAAGCAAATTCACCCAGAAGGAGTAGACAGCAGGAAATAATAAAATTCAGGGCTGAAATCAATAAAATAGAAACAAAAAGAACAATACAGAGAATCAATGAAACAAAGAATTGTTCTTTGAGAAAATCACAAGATAGACAAACCCTTATCCAAACTAACCAAAAGGCAGAGAGAGAATATCCAAATTAATAAAATGAGGGACATAACAACAGACTCCAAGGAAATCCAGAGAATCATTAGGTCACATTTCAAAAATCTGTACCCTACAAGATTGGAAATATAAAAGAAATGGACAATTTTCTTGATAGGTACCATGTACCAAAATTAAATCAAGACCAGATAAACAATTTAAAGAGACCTATAACCCCTAAGTAAATAGAACCAGTAATTAAAAGTCTCCCAACTGAAACAAACAGACAAACAAAGCCTAGGGGAAGATGGTTTCAGCACAGAATTCTATCATAATTTCAAAGAAGAACTAATACCACTACTCTTCACATTGATCTGCATAATAGAAATAGAAGGAATAGGGCCAAATTCTTTTTATGAGGCCACAGTTACCTGGTGTGGGAATTCCTTCTGTATATGTGTTACTTACATTGATTAATGAATAAAAAACTGCTTTGGCCTGTGATAGGAGAACTAGGCAGGAAAACTAAACTGAATGCTGGGAGAAAGTAGGTGGAGTCAATGAGAAGCCATGTAGCCACAGCTGCCAGAGACAGACTCGCCAGAACCTTGCTGGTAAGCCACAGCCACTTGGCGATACACAGATTATTAGAAATGGGTTATTTAAGATATAAGAGTTAGCCAGAAATATGCTTAAGCTATTGGCCAAACAGTATTGCAAACAATATAGTTTCTGTGTGGTTATTTCAGGTCTAAGTAGCTGGGAACAAACAAACAGCCTCCCTCCAAAAACTGGCACACCAACATGGGGCTGACTAAATCCACATAAAACCTGAGAAAGCTTGGGAAGAAATCCTAGACACAAAAGAACAGAGTTATGCATGGCTCTTTGGCAGCAGTATTTTCTCAGGTAGGGTCTGTTTGCTAGAAGCAAGCAGAAGCATGATTCCTTTAAGAGAGGTCTTTCTGATTTAGCAGTAGCAGAAAATAAAACAAAGCCACATGGTTTCAAAATGGTGGCATGAACTCTGGCTCTTTCAGGAGACCAAACATTTAAATGGGGTTTGTGAGCAGCATGTTACAAACTACTTAATGGCGTAACATAGACCTCCTGCATACTTGGAACTAAAGCAGTGCTCCTGGCTCTCAAAGGTGGTAAACATGCCTTAGCCATGTTGGACTGGGTGGAGCCAAAAGGCCTTAGTCCTTGCCACACACACTTAGCATTTTAAAAAAAAATGATGCTCTTGGTCAAAAAATAATTGCAAATATGCAATAAAGACAGATTCAGACCAATCTCCCTCATGAACAATGATGTGAAAATACTCAGTAAAATACTGGCCAATGGAATACAAGAGCACATAAAAAAATTATCCACATGATCAAGTAGGCTTCATCCCAGAGATGCAGGAATAGTTCAACATATGAAAAATTTGTCAATGTAATCCACCATATAAACAAACTGAAAAAAAATAACATGATAATCTCATTAGATGCTGAAAATGCCTTTGACAAAAATCTAACACCCTTTCAATGATAAATGTTCTGGAGATATTATGGATGCAAGAAACATACATAAACATAATAAAGAAAATATACAGCAAGCCAACAGTCAACATCAAATTAAATGGAAAGAAATTCTAAGCAATTCCATTAAAATCAGGGACAAGACAAGTAACTCTCTCCATATCTATTCAAAATAGTACTCAAAGTTTTAGCTAGAGCAATAGGGCAACAATGGAGATGAAGAGGATACAAACTGAGAAAGAAGAGAGCAAGCTTTCACTATTTGTAGATTATATGATTGCATACATAAGTGACACTAAAAGTTCTAGTAAGTTCAGTGAGATTGGCAAAGCCTTAACCAAATTAAAAGGTAGAGAGACAAGATCCAAATTAACAAAATTAGAGATGAAAGAGGGGATATAACAACAGACACTGAAGAAATACAGAGAATCACAAGAACATACTTTAAAACCTATACTCTACCAATTGGAAAATCTAAAATAAATGGATATTCTTTTGATATATACCACCTCCCAAAATTAAATCAAGAACAGATAAGCAATTTAAACAGACCTGTAACCTCCAGTGAAATAGAAGCAGTAATTACAAATCTTCCAACCAAAAAAAAAAAAAAACCCCCAGGGACAGGTGATTTTAGCACAGAATTCTACCAGATTTTCAAAGAAGAATTAATGACAATATTCCTCATATTATTCTACAAAAGAGAAGCAGGAGGAACATTGTCCAATTCTTTTTTATGAGGCCCCAGTTACTTTGATACCTAAATTACATAAAATCTCAAGAAAGAAAGGAAATTACAGACCATTTCCCTTATGAACTAAAGTGCAAAAATTCACATTAAATACTTGCAAACGACTTTCAAGAACACAACAGAAAGACCATTCCCCATGATCAAGTAGATTCAAATAGAGATGCAAGGATAGTTCAACATTTGTGACTCAGTAGATATAATTCACCCTATAAGCAGACTAACAGACAAAAACTACATTTGGTGCAGAAAGAGCCTTTGGCAAAATTCAACCCCCTTCACACTTCAACATAATAAAGGCAATTTACAGCAAACTCATAGCCAGCATCAATTTAAATGATGAGGAACCCAAAGAAATGAAGAAGAATGGTTAAAAGAAATTCCACACTAGCTCAGAATTGAGTATAATAGAGGGTTATTTATTTAGGGGTACCAGCTGTTCTAAAGCCTACAGATTGTCTTCCATTAAGAGGCCACTGTTTAACCCATATTGGTTTCTCAGTTAACCATTTTAAAGGTAGGGTTGTTGGTACCTCTAAAGGTTTGCTAGCTGCTTTGTGTTCTTGTACAGCCTGAATGGCTGGTGACCTTTGTGTATAGTACCTTATAATATCCTTCCTAGAATTATGAGTTTCTGGGACTGTAGGAATGTTTATCTGGGTATTCCATTGCTGTAGTAGGTTATGACCCCACAAATTCACTGCAATAGTAGCCACATATGGCCTCAGCTTTCCTCTCTGTCCTTCTGGCCCTATGTAGTCAACCCATGTCGTGCTTTGTTTCTCTTGAGATAGGGTTCCAATTCCTAGGAATTGAACATCTGCATCTTAAAGAGGCCAATTTTGATGCCAAAATTCTGGAGTAATTATATTCATGTCTGTACCCTTCTCAATCAAACCCACAATTACAATGCCATTTATACACACTCTTAGCTTTGGTCTTTGATCATTTATAGAAGTCTGCCATAATATATATTTCCTATTTCCTATTGGAATTTTTGATTTATCCTGATGTTTATTCCATCATCTAAAACAGTATGGTTTCTACAGAAGCCTCTAGATTTTTTAATTTTTCTGGTGAGACATGTCCTCTACAGTGACTAGGAATGATTGGACCACTTTTGACTTGGGGGCCTGAGAGAGGCCCCCCAAGTGGTTTCCCAATGGTATCAGGTTGTTTTGTCTGTCTTTTGTTGATCTGTATTCATTGGCACAATGTTGGCCTTTGCCACACCTTTTATATATATGTGAAGGCTGAGTCCTCCTATTCTTGCCATTCCCAGATGAGACATTATTCCTAGGAATTCCTTGTCTACAATTCCTCTCCAGATGTCCTATTCTACCACAATTCAAACATTTGGCATTTTAATGTCTCCTCATTCCTTTGGAAATTGCTTCTCCTACCCAAGAGTCAGTATTATAGTCTAACGTCTCAATATTCATTGTATGCCGGATCCATTCATCCATTGGTGCTGATCTAATCTTTAAAGGCTCAAGTATCTTTTTGCATTCTAAGTTGACATTTTCAAAAGCTAGAGATTTAATAAATACTTGTTTAGCATCTGGGTCTGTTACTACTATTTGTACTGCCTTAGTGAATCTTTGCAAAAAGTCACTAAAGGGTTCTCTCTGACCCTGTTTATCCCTGGTATATGATTCAATTCATTTTCCTAGCTCTTGATTCCTGTCCCAAGAATTTAAGGCTGCTTTGTGGCATAGGGACAAGATTTGTTCATCATAAAGAGCTTGAGCCTGTGGGTCAGCATAAGTGCTCTCCCCAAGAATTTGATCTTGAAAAGTCTCAAGTCCTTTTGCTTTTCCCTGTTGTTCTAAAATTTTAGCCTCTTCTCTGAAATAACATTTAAACCCCAGTTGAGGCCCATCATCCAGGACTGCTGAAACTAACTGAAGCCAATCATGTGGCATCACCTTAACACTAGAAACTCACAAATGCAGAATGCAAGCCATATGTTACAACAGCTTGCTTAATTTCTTTTAGATCATTCATTCCTATAGGTATCCATCTACCTTCCTTGGATCCTTTTGGGCCTTTAGAACTTGATGTTTTATCAGAGTAGATGACAGGGTAGGAAGCTAAAACCCTGGGTAAGTCATCTCTGATAGCTACTGGTGATGCTGAATCCTGTCCTTGTATCTTCTTTCCCTGCTCATCAGCTCCAATAATTTCCTCAAATCTTTTTACTACTGTCTTTTATAAAGCCCGAATCTCCTGGCCTGTATATATTTCTAGTGATTTCATTGAGGCACCCAACCTCTGGTCCTCATTTTGCTCATGTGATTCTAACGTTTGTAGTTTTTCCTTTAAAGAAACCATCTCATCCTTGAACATTATTTGGATAGTGTGCAGATTGCCTTCCTGGAGAGATACTCTATCTGTTAATCTCTCATAACTTTTAAAACAGCTTTTGGTTGTCAAATTCAACAGTATGATTTTTTTCAGTTAATTTCTCAGTATCCTTTGACATGGACTCAATCTTGACTGTCGAATTAATGTTACCCTTTTCAATAGTATTAATTAATTAATTTTTTCAGGTAACTTTTGATTTTTGATGGTATTAATCTTGTCAGCTAGCTGTTCATTATTAGTCTGTAAAGACCATATCATTTCTAAAAGTGCCTCATTCTTGGCTCTGTTATCAAACCATTTTCTTAAGGATATAATATGAAGAAAAAACTGAGTCCCAATATCCAATAAATGGATGTATCACAATAGCCATATAAGCCTTGCAGAATACAATCCATAGTATTAGCAAAAAAAGTTACTAAAGTTTCAGTGGCAATGTTCTCTGAAATTATATAACTTTCAAGTTTATTGATTTATTAATTAATAAAATATCTGGTATGAGGTCCAATAAATTGTTTCAGGTATAATAATCTTTATTGTCAGCAGGTATCGTGGTTGCAGAGTTGCAACTAGAGGTGCAACCTGGTGCCACAAACAGTCCTGAGCTGCTTTGTCTTTCTTGCCTTGATGCTGGTTAAATACTGAGAAATATGCTTTGCTTGACAAATTAAGAGCAATTAAATCAATTCCATACATGGAGCAAAAAGCCCAGAACTCACAGGCAGGGAGCACAATCTGGAAACTGTGCAAGTCACCACATGGCAGGGAGCCACAGCAGGGAATGCAGCAGTGGGGGTGATGGGGTACATGTATGCACTTTGGAATTTTCCAGGTTGCTGCACACAGTTAGCTCCCCTGTGGTGGGGGTTCTACAAAAAAACTACTTAGGTAAAAGCAAGCCAAGCAGGTAGGGGTGGGATTCTTTCTGGGCTGTGGACTCTTTAGGCCTTTAAGCCAGTCCACCTGGTAGGTGTGGAGTCCGGATTCACATGGGCGCCAGATGAAGAAGGACACTTAAAAGGAATCCCACACTAGCTCAGAATTGAGTATAATAGAGGGTTATTTATTTAGGGGAAGACTCACAGATCACAATCCTCTGCTGGAACAGGGAACAGCAACCGAATCCAGCAGCCAGGAAAGAGACTGGACACACACTTTTCATCAGCATAGATAGTACAAGAGGAGTTACCTCAAGGTATTTAAATTATTTAAAGCTTATGAAAGGTGTTGTTTTCCTTATTTCTTTCTCAGTCCCTTGGCAATTTACATATAGAAATGCTACTGATTTTCATGTAACTTAAAGGCTACTGGCTCAATGGCCGGGTAACTTAAAGGCTACTGGTGGTAGGAATTCCTACTGCAAAGAAATTCCACTAAAATCAAGAACAAGACAAGTTTTCCACTTTCTTCATATCTCTTCAATATAGTACTTGAAGTCTTAGCTAGGACAAGTGAAAGAGCTCAAGGGATGCAAACAAGAAGAAAAGAAGTCAAAATAACTTCATTTGTAGATGATATGATTTACATACATAAATGATCCTAAAAATTCCATCAGGAAACCCCTGCAGCTGATGAACACTTTCAGCAAAGTATCAGGATACAATATTAACTCATGAAAATCAGTAGCATTTCTATATGTAAATTGCAGATGGACTGAGAAAGAAATTAGGAAAACAACACCTTTCATAAGCTTCAAATAATTTAAATACCTTGAGGTAAGTCCAAGCAAGTGAAAGACTCGTGAAATAAAAACTTCAAGACATCAAAGACGGAAAATGAAGAAGATATCAGAAGATGGAATGATCTCCCATGCTCATGGATCAGTAGGAGTAACAAAAAAAAAATGGTCATCCGACCAAAATCAATCTACAGAGTCACTGAAATCCCTAACAAAATTCCAACACAGATTTGAAATTTTTTTATTCATTTTACATACCAACCCCAGGTTCCCCTCCCTCCCCTCCTTCCATTACTCTCACCCCACCCACATCTACTCCTCAGAAAGGGCAAGGCATACTGACTCAACAAAGCCTGGCTTATCAAGTTGAGGCAGGACCAGGCCCCTCCTCCCTCCATCAAGGCTAACTAAGCAAGGCATCCCTCCATAAGGAATGGGCTTCAAAAAGTCAGCTCATGCACCAGGGATAGATCCTGGTCCCACTGACAGGGGACCTACAAACAGACCAAGCCACACAATTGTCACCTACATGCAGAGGGCCAAGTTCGGTCCCATGCAGGCTCCCCAGCTGTTGGTCTAGAGTCTTTGAGCTCCCACTAGCTAAGGTCAGCTGACTCTGTGGGTTTCCATGTTATGATCTCGGACACTCCCTCCCCTGCTCATATAATCCCTCTTCCCTCTCTTCAATTAGACTCCCAGAGCACAGCTTGGCTGTGAATCTCTGCATCTGATTCCAGAAGTTACTGGATGAAAGTTCTATGATGACAATTAGGGTAGTTATGAATCTGATTACAGGAGAAGGCCAGTTCAGGCACCCTCTCCACTGTTGCTAGGAGTCTTAGTTGGGGTCATCCTTGTGAATTTGGGAATTTTCCTAGCACCAGTTTTTTCCTAACCCCTTAAAGGCTCCCTCTATCAAGATCTCTCTCTCATTGCTCTCCATCCCTCCCCCAATTTAACCATTCCAATCCCTGATCACTTATGTTCTTATCTCCTATCCCCTTTCCACCTCCTTGCCCACAGTTTACACAGGAGATCTTACCTATTTCCCCTTCCCAGGGCAATCCATGCATCCCTCTTATGGTCCTCCTTGTAACCTAGCTTTTCTGGGACTGTGGACTGTGGATCGGTGCTGTAGCCTGGTTTTCTTTTGCTTTACATCTAGTATCCACTTATGAGTTTATAAGGCCAACACAATTCTTTACAGAACTTGAAGAGACAATTTCAGCTTCATATAAGGAATGCAAAAAAAATCTAGGATAACTAAAACAATTCTGAACAACATAAGAATTGTTGGATATATCACCATTCCCAATTTCATATTGTAGTGCAGAGCTATAGTAATAATAACAGCATGGTACTGGCATAAAAACAGATGTATTGATTAATGAAATTGAACTGAAGACCCAGGTATAAGCCCATACACCTGATTTTTTAAAATAAAGAAACCAGAAATACACACTGGAAACAGGAAAGCATCTTCAGTAAATGGTGCTGGTTAAACTGGATGTCTGCATGTAGAAGAATGCAATAAATACATATTTGTCACCCCACACAAAATTGAACTCCAAGTTGATCAAAGACCTCAACATAAGGCCAGGTGAAATATTACTGAATCTAATAAAAGAGAAAGTTAGAAATATACTTGCACTCAATAGCACCAGAAAAAACTTTCTGTACAGAACACCAATAGCATAGGTACTAATGACAATAATAAATGGGACCTCATGAAACTGAAAAGCTTCTGTACAGCAAAGGATGCCATCATTCAGATAAAGTGGCAGTCTACAGAATAGGAAAATATTTTACCAACCACATCTGATAGAGGGCTAAAATACAGAAAGAACTAAAAAACCTTGGACATTAAAAAAACCCAAATAACCCAAAAAAGATGGGGTACACTAAACAGAATTCTCAAGAGATAAAACACAAATGGCTAAAAAGCAAAGAAATGTGCAATACCCTTAGTCATCAGGGAAATGCAAAGCAAAACTACTTTGAGAGTTCACCTAACACCAGTCAGATTGGCCAGGATCAATAAAACAAATGACAGTTCACGCTGGTGAGCATGGAACATTCCTTCATTGCTGGTGGGAATGCAAACAACCACTATGGAAATCAGTGTGACAGTTCCTCAGGAAGATAAGCGTTGTTCTATCTCAAGATCCAGCTATACCACTCTTGAGTATATATGCTCAAGGACTCTGTATCCTACCACAGAGATGCTTGCTCAGCCATGTTCATTGCTGTTCTATTCCTAATAACAGGATAGATGTCCATCAGTGGAATAACGAATTTTTTAAAAGTTGTACATTTACACAATGGAATAATACTTAGCTGTTAAAAATGAGATTCATAGGTAAATGGATGGAGCTAGAAATAATCATCTTGAGTAAGACAACCCAGACTCCAAAAGACACATATTATATGTATTCACTTATATGTGGATGTTAGTTGTTATCTCCAATAAGCAAACTATAACCCATATAACCACAGAGGTTAGGTATAGAGTAAGGGACTGGAGTGGTCCTAAGGAGGGAAAATGAATATATAGTTATGGATGGATTGGGGAAGGGGACTAGAATGGGAGGGTCAAATGAGAAGGGGGAGGGAAGAGATGGGTAAGGGAGAGAATATGGGGAGGGGCAGCTAAAACTAAGGGCCATTTGAGGAGCTGCATGGAAACATTATATAGTAGAAGCTTCCTAAAATATATACATATATGAAAGAAATCTAAATGGAATCATCAAATAATGGGGGAGACAAAACCCCAATTAGACATCTCTCATCACCAAATGAAACCTCCAGTTCTGGGAATGGGTTACATCTGATTGAGTTTTTGGCCAAAGGATTGTTAGTCACAGATACTCCTAACAACCCAGGATATAGCCAAGTTTATTGGATGGTCTCCATAACCTGATGGTAAGGCCCTGTTGACAATACCTACACAACTCATCAAAGACAGAGACAACACTTACCCAGAGCCTTCACTCCTACTGACTAGTGTTCATTGTACTAGAATGTACTCTTCATACTACCAGAGAAGAAAGGTAAGCAGCAACCCAGTTACAATCTCTTTGATCTACAACAGTGACCTTCCTGCAAGAGACGCTGGTGTAATGGTGGCACAAAGTCTGCGGGAATAACCAACCATTATCGGATTGGATTTAAGGATCACTCCATGAGATAAAACCCACACCAGATACAGGTGATAACCTGAGACTAGATAGGCCAAGAACTTAGGGAAAAAATACTATTGTTCTGTTAAAGAAACAGAACAAGAAAATGACTCCTATGATATTATGCTAGACTCATAGGTTAATGTCTTGCTTAGCCATCTTCAGAGAAGTTTCCTCCTGCAGTAGATGGGCACAAATACAGAGACCCACAGCTGGACAATGTACAGAGAGTGACAGACCTTGGAACACTCATCTCTAAATGGATTGTCTCCATTAAATCCGTCACCCTCAGAGCCTAGGGAAACACGGCCTTCTTACCACAACAGGACCAATGCATATATGAACTCACAGAGAATGTGGAAGCATGCACAGGGCCTGCTCAGGTCTGGGTCAGATGGGCTTCCAGCACTGAGAAGGGAATTGCATACAAGCACCAATCCCTAACCCAGAAGCTATCTCCAGTTGATAACTACTTGCAAAGAATTGTTTTCTCCAACAGAGTCTCACTGGGTACCCAAACCAGTCAGAAGACAGACCCCGTGTTCAGCAGTAAATAGCCCACTCAAGACAACAGAGTTTCACTGGGTACACAAACCAGTCAAAAGATTGACCCGTGTTCAACAGTAGATAGCCCACTCAAAAAAACCCTCAAACTCAGCAGATATGTGGAGGTCCTTTGTCTCACAATGCTTAGTTTGGAAATTCTTTTTTTTCTTTTTATTTCCTTATAGGTCTTTTGTGTTTATATTATGGTTTATGGTGTTGTATTCTTATGGAATTTCTATATGTGCACACATGTCTGTCTTTGGCTCTATGTGTGTATTGTGTGCTTTATGTTTGACTGTTTTTCTTCTGGAAGTTTGTTTGCTTCATCCTATCCCAGTTCGTTTGTTTTTATTTTGTATTCTTTTATTTTATTCTTATTTTTTAGATGTCTGTTTGTATTGTAATGAGAAATAGAAAGGATATGAATTTGGGTGGGTGGGGAGTTTGGGAGGTCTGGGAGGATTTGGGGACAGGGAGACCATAAACAGAATATATTGTATGAAAAATGTATTTTTCACAAAAAGGGAAACATATTAATTATTTTTTCTGAGACAGGGTTTCACTGCATAGCCCCGGCTGTCCTGGAACTAGCTCTGTAGATCAAGCTGACCTCAAACTCATAGCAATCTCCCTGCCTCTGCCTCCCAAGTGCTGGGATTAAAGGCGTGCACCACCACCTGACTCAAATATTAAATTTATATAAGATTCTTTAGAAGGCAAACTAAATTCTGAATAGAGAACCTGACCTTGTTTAGATATCCCACTTCAATGAAGTGTATTAAAACAATCTGCGGTAAATTTGGAACACATATTTAGTTCCTCCACTTAGGAAGGAGAAAAAGATCTCCTGAGCAAACTGGGAGCATGGGGGCAGTGGGAGTGCAAGGGGAGAGGGGAGGAAGGAAGCGGAATGGGAAAAACATGTTTAGCTCAATGAAAACAATAAAAAGTTCTGGTTTGTAAAATAAATTTGAGCACATAATCAATAAAACACGACTTATTATTAACTAAATGAAGGCTCCTAATTTAAAAGAGAGACAGGGAAAATAAACCACTTTTTAAAGCAAGCGAGGAGCCAGACTGACATCAGCTTTCTCAGTAACCACCCTGGAAATCACTATAAAATGGAGAAATAACCTTCAAAATTTTGAGGGAAATTATCTTCAAGCCTTTAAGCTATCCAACTGCTGATTTAGGCTAATGGCGAGATCACGGATTTTTGGGGTGTGCAAGGTCTTGGCTTTCTTCGTATGCATCAATATTTCTAGGAAGTCATTGGAGAAAGTCACAGCACTGCAACAAGGAGGTGAAGGAAGGGACAAGACATCCGATGCAGAAGGTCACCACAAGTGGCCGGCCAAAGAAGGCTCTCCGACCCCCATGGGGCAGCATTCTAGGGAGAAGTAAGTTCCAAGAGTAAAGGCTGGGAACTAAAGGCAGCACAGGCCAGGAGAGCTAGGGACTGGTGTCCCAAAGGAAATTAATTTGATAGCCCACCTGCCATTTACAAAATTTTAGAATGATCTATATTCTTAGGGAGAGAGCATGGTTGACTTAGTGGGAAGTGTACGAAACACTAAGCAGTCACTCAGAGATGTACACACATAAGTATAGACATTACTCCCCTTGATGTTAGAATGTTATTTTAAAAAAAAACAAAAAGAAAGAAAGAAAAAGAAACCAAGGCTCAGACAAAAAAGTTTTTAAATCTGAGACATCTTTAATAAAAAAAAAAAACAAAACCTTATTTTGGTGTTGTGGGTGTGTGCGCACATGCTATGGCTCACGTGGGGAGGTCAGGGGACACCTTGTGGAAGTCAGTTCTCTCCTTCCACCATGCCAAGCCCAGGGATCAAGTTCAGGTGTTTGGACTTGTCAGCAGAAGCCTTTACCCACCCAGGCATCTTATTAACCCTCAGAAAATTTAACGTTATAATAATGGGACTATTGAAATTGCTTAACCCAAAGTTGTGGGACAGCTTTACAGCTGACCCTGGGGTTGGAAAGTGCAAGAGCTCATGGCTAAGTGGGAAGTGTATAGAAAGTGACAAAAAACTAGTCTAGCAGTGGTGGCACACGCCTTTAATCCCAGCACTTGGGAGGCAGAGGCAGGTGGATCTCTGTGAGTTGGAGGCCAGCCTGATCTACAGAGCGAGTTCCAGGACAGCCTCCAAAGCTATACAGAGAAACCCTGTCTCAAACAAACAAACAAACAACAAAAAAGAGAAAGTGGCAAAAATCAATTAAAGATGAATAAACACATTTGGGGGCCAACAGATGGAAAAAATTAAAATAATGGTTATAACAAATGTCTTCTAGAAACGTACCTCTGATTGTATGTGTGTGTCTTTTATGAAAGGTGAGGGCCAAGTTAAACTATAAGAGCACTTGGGAAACATCAAGAAAGTGAGGATGCTGCTGGCTGCAAAGGGATCAAGGCTGACTTTGTGTGCCCATGACTACCTTCCTGTGTTAGCACCCAATTAGGCGAGTCTCTGGGGCTTGCCGCTAAATCATCTTTATGACTCAGGGTGCTTTAATAATTCTGAGATCTTAATCATGGTAGAGGCACTTCACCAGGGAATGGATGCCTAGTATTCCCGTGATGAAAAGTAATTGGTATGCCCACTGTTGAGCACCCGCCCCCCTCTACTGAAAAGTAGAACTTAAAGCTACACACATGTTAAATGCATTGCAGAGCCTTTGAAAAAGGAAGAATGGAGCTCTGCACTGCACTGCAGTTACCTTTGGCTAACATTGTGCTCTTGGCCATTTATCACTTAGCCCTCTACAGCCTAGACTCAGATGGGAAGCAGATTGAGCTATTTGTAAACTCCATTAATTACAAATATACAAACCCTGTCTTCTTTCATCATCCTTTTCCCAAAAGGCAAACTGATTTCCTCTTTTCTGAAGCCTACATAGATTAAGCTTCCCAAGCAATATTAGCATTTAGAATACACACCACCTCAAATGATCACTGACCTTACCATGCAAAGCAGCACATATTAATGATTTTTTAATAACAGCTTTGGCTTTCCTAAGGTCCCTCCAGAGACTTCAAGAGAACACAGTGAAAGCAAGAAAAACTTACTTTATTTTTGAGGAGACTCTAAGCACATTTCTTTTTTCGAAATCAAAGGGTCCTTGGGTATTGTCGCCACGTAGTTTTATGAGTGGACTTTGCTACGGTCATTTTCACTAACTAGCCCATCCTCCCTGACTTGCAACATTCCTGCAAATGGCATTATTCTGCAAATACCTATGACACGTCAAACAACTACTGATGAAGATGTGCCGGCAAATGGGTTAAGAGGAGGTGTATTCTCAACTTCTTCCACCTTTCCCTATCGTCAGTGTCCACATGTCTAGTGTGCCTGTGGCTGTGGATTTATGACACAGGACCACAAAAATAAAGAATGGGAATAGGAAGAGGAGGAGAATGAAGAGAGGGCAAGGGTCAGTAGCAGTTTGTAGATTCCAAAATGAATAATCTCTTTTATGCCTATCAGTAATATGTCCAGAGGAGGAAAGGGTAAAGACCATGCTTCTTAGCAGCTCTGAGGCATTGAGGTTAGGTAACCTAGGTACTGACTTTATTGGCCAGGCAAAGAATCCTTGGAAGACTCAATCTTACTATAAATTAGTAACAACCTATTTTGGTTTCCAATAATATATTTCCCTAAGATATGAGTTTTAGTGCTAATATTATTATCCTCCATCATTTTTTATAATGCATGTTTTAGAGACACACAACCCATCATCCAACCCACACTGATGCCTCATCCAGGCTGATGGTGTAGATGGGTACATTACATCATCTAATTCTGGGACCTAAGACCAGAATTCAGTAATGGGAATACACTTTGGATTGTCTTTTCTGGGGGTTGGAGTGACAATGTTTTTTCTAAGCACAAGCACTTTTGGAAGTGTTTGTATGAGGAGGACTATTTATATTCACCCATGTTTATTATCCTACGGCACACTGCAGAGATACCCTGAATGATCCTTTTAACTATTCTATCTCTTTACCTTCATGAATAGACTTGTGATTTGATGAAGTGTATTCTCTTCCTGTTCTCACAAACTTCTGAGGAGGATTATGATCACTTTATGTCAATAGTAACAACTCTGATTCTTGTCATGATTGTTTTGAGAGAGCTTGTCAGTAGTCTCAAGTTCCCAACAGAATCTTTTGGTTATTGCTGTTGCCTGTGAGCCCAGTAATTTCTTCTGGTCCAGTGATTTCTTGTAGGATATAAATGGAGAGGCCTATAGTTTTAGTTGAGGTTCCAGAAGGTTCATTAATTTCTACTTATTAGATCTTTTATTGTATACTTCTTGTGTTAGTGGTATTTGGGACAGAGCTGAAAACAAACAAACAAAAAAAGATAAAGAATGTGCCTTCAATAAGTTTAGGTGAAGGGACCAAGAGCTCATAAAACACAGGAGGTAACATCGGGTCATGATGGGTTTTATGCCAACATTTGAATAAAGTGGCTTGACAAAACTTACCCTAAGTAGCAACCCTCTTGGGGAATTGGCAGTTCCATTTGGATGTAAGCTTGGCAGCTTCGGGAATGCATCACTGCGATATGATTGCAAGGGCGTTTCAGAAATATGTCAGAATATGAGAATGAAAAACTAAGGAGAAATAGCTTTTCAAATCATTATTGGATTTCTTTCTTTCTTTTTTCATTCTTGTGTGATGGATTTTTTTTTCCTCTCTGTCCTCGTGACTCTGGTAATTACAGCAGTTCCTGAATCTGTATGTACTGTGCAGTCTTTGAGTTTGTAGTGCTACTGACATTATCAGAATATATTTCTGAGTAAATAATGTCAAATGCTTTTCTGATTTCTTAAGTGTAATTTCCAGAAACATTCTCAGTTTTGTTCCCCTGTGGCAATATATCTGTCATATCTAACTTCTTATAAATGTATCTTTCTTGTGAAATTAGGAAGCACTGTGCCAAAAACAGATGTAGATACACTTTAAAATGAAGTAGCAGGTGTTTGGGGCCAGACTTTGGGAGGATGATTGTAGTCATTCTATGGATAAATGGCAAGTAGGTAGGTGGAGTTTCCTATCAAAGAAAAGAAACATTAAGCAACATCTTTTTCTAGGTAATCTAAAGTATGGACTGTGACAATATCTAGGAAGAGCTATTTGATGCTAAAGTTTACAGTGTTATGATTTACCTTTGTGAGAATTTACGGGTTAGAAAATCTGTCTATTTCTATTAGATAAAAATTGGAAAGGTACACATTGTTTTTAGTGGCTCAAAGCCTTGTTCAAGGTTATATATCCACATAATAGACATACTTATTAGTAAATATCATATTTTTTATTTATGATTCAGTCCCATGGGGACAAGGGGCAGAATGGCATGAGAAGGTGAGCACTTTTTCTCCAGCTGGTAGGTTTTGATGCCAAGGAAGGCATAGCTGGACTGTCTAGCCACAGACCCAGCGGTGACTATTTTCCTAGGGAAAAAAAAAACCCTCAAGAAGAAACTGAGAAGCTTGCAAACCCCTCTTACAAAGCGACATCAATAATCAGATCTCTATTTACGCACCACGCAGAGCTCATATAAACTATTAAAGGACTTGTTAATGGAGAACGTGTTAATTGCCCCAGTATTCTTTTTCATTCATTCTTCACTTCTTATGTGATATTTTTGAATGACTTGTTGAAACGACCACAGTAAATAGGTGGTGACTTTATACACATGTTCCACAGATGTCTCCTTACTCTTCACAACTGGTCTTCTATCTTTATAGATGGTCAGCCATTCTTACAAAAGCCAATCTAACATTCTTGCACTTGGCCTCAGAGGCATGCTCTTTCTAACAGTAATTAGCAACCCTACAAAGAAGAACATGGTTAATTTCTCAGGCAACATAACTTGCATTTATTTAATGAATTTGAGGGTTAACTTTAAATTGTTTCTGTAGTAATTGTTTAGAATTCACCACCAAATCTGCACTGGTCAGTTCACTCTCTGGGGAATTCCATATCTGTCTTGTATATTCAGTTCATCTTTTTGCAGCTATATTGGCCAACTTTCAAATTTCTCTGCAGTATGCCTGGTTGGTTATATAGAGAAAGCAGCTACTCTCTGGAGGGCTAATGCCTCATCTCCACCAATCAGGATGCAGTTCATGATTCATTAGGTGTGCTGGCTAGATTATTTAACTTAATTCAATATAAATTATTTAATTCCTCCAGCCTTCCTGGTGTTCAGTACGAATGAAACAATTATTCTTGGACAAAATCATCCAAATAACACCACACAGTTTTACCAAACCCCAAGATAGTCATTAAATCCCAGCTAGCCACTGCTTTACATAAAGTTTGCATGCTGAGATTTTGAGGGAATAATATTCCTAAAATTGTTTGAATTCAGTAAGATTATGCTATTCTATATTTAATGAGAGAACATCCCAATTACATAGCAACATGAGAAATCATAAAATATTTCTAGGTAGCAACTTTGCCCTGGTTTTGTTGTCTATTCTTGTCCATGGAGAAAAGGAAGAACTCTGGTTTTTTGTTTTGTTTTGTTTTATATCAAGATTGTGGCTGGGAACTGTTCCAAGAGGCTAATCCCACTTCTTGCTCTCATGTCTAACTGGTCAGTGGCTGGTGAACCAAGGGTGCATGACTGGTGTTAGTGTCATAACCTGAGGTGATCACTTAAAATGAGGAAGGGTTTGCTTTATTTTTTTAAGTTGTTTTTTATTAATTAATTAATTTTTAAAACTACCTTTTCTCATTTTACACATCAATCCCACCTTCCCCTCATCCCACCCCTCATATGCTCCTCAGAGAGTGCAAGGCTTCCCATGGGGAGTCAACAAATTCCAGCACATTGCTTTGAGGCAGGACCAAGCCCCCCCCCCATGTCTAGGCTGAGCAATGTATTGCTCCAGAGAGAACAGGTTCCAAAAAGTCAGTACAAGCAGTAGGGATAAATCCTGGTCTCACTGCCAGTGACCCCACAGTCTGCCCCAGCCATACAACTGTCACCCACATTCAGAGGACCTAGTTTGGTCCCTATGCTAGTTCCCTCACTATCACAGTAAATAAGACAAAAAGGTAGACTATTGAAAGGGAAAAGATCTTCACCAGCTCCACATCAGACAGAGGACTGATCTCTAAAATATATAAAGAACTCAATAAATTAGTCTTCAAAATACCAAATAATCCAATTTAAAAATGGGGTACAGATCTAAACAGAGAATTCTCAACAGAAGAATTTCAAATGGCCAAAAGACACTTAAGAAAATGTTCAACATTTTTAGCCATTGGGGAAATGCAAATCAAAATGATTCTGAGATACCATCTTACATCAGTCAGAATGGTTAAGATCAAAAACACCAACACTACCTTATGCTGGAGAGGATGCAGAGTAATAGGAACACTCCTCCATTGCTGGTGGGAATGCAAACTTGTACAGCCACTTTGGAGGTCAGTATGGCAGTTTCTCAGAAAACTGGGAACCAACCTACCTCTAGACCTAGCAACACCTCTCTTGGGAATATACCTAAAGGATGCTCAGTCATACTACAAGGATATTTGTTCAACTATGTTCATAACAGCATTATTTGCAATAGCCAGAACCTGGAAACAGCCTAGATGCCTCTCAGCTGAAGAATGGATAAAGAAAATGTGGTACATTTACACAAGAGTACTACTCAGTGCTAAAAAAAAAAAAATGACATCTTGAAATTTGCATGGAAATGGATGAAACTAGAAAAAAATCCTGAGTGAGGTAACCCAGACCCAGAAAGATGAACATGATATATATCCTCACTCATAAGTGGATACTAACTGTAAAACAAAGGATAATGAGCCTATAGTCTACCACCCCAGAGAAGCTAAGTAGCAAGGAGAACTCTAAGAGAAGCATATACAGATCCCACTGGGAAGGGGAAATAGACAAGATCTCCTGAGAAAATTGGAAGCATGGGAGTGGGGGTAGGAAAGAGGGGGAAAAGAGAGGAGGAGGGGAGAAGGGGAGAGGAAAAGAGAATTTGAAGGAATGGGATGGTCGAGATGGGGGAAGGACAGAGACAGAGAGCAAGGAAAGAGATATCTTGCTTGAGGGAGCCATTATGGGGCTAGCAAGAACCCTGACACTAGAGAAATTCCCAGAAATCTACAAGGATGACCCTAAGCAATAGTGGAGAGGTCCCTAAAGTGGCCTTGCCCTGTAGTCAGATTGATGACTAGCTTAAATGTCATCCTAGAACCTTCATCCAACAATTGATGTAAGTCATATGACATACGTCTGCATACGTGGTGTCTGCTGTAGATTGGATTCCATGGAAACAAGTCTTTGGGGTAGAGAATTGTAGGATTTCTTCAGTTAGGGTTGTGGAAGGCAAAGCTCCAGTGTCAAGCCACTGCAACTGAGGGTCAGCCAGGGCTGCAGAACACTGTGGGACTGGCGTGGCCTTCACAGGTGGCCTGAATTAAGACAAAAGGTTTGTGCTTTTGTACCTCTGGCCACTCTTCAGCTGAGGGCTCATTCCCAGGACAGACATGGCCTGGCGGGCCGAGGTAATTTTAGTAAGCTTGCAGTAGCTTGAGTAGCTCTGCACTAAGAGGATATCTGGGGGCACCACTGACCTTCTATCATCCTCCTATAGAAATCCTGGGTGAGGGATATGAAAGAAACAAGACCAGGAGGCACAGCAGCATTTTCTTGGTATAGCATCTCCATTCTGTTCTTGCCAGGAAGCTCAGCTCCAATCTGTAGAAACACGTTGTCTTCTCGGCCCCTTTCTTGCTCTCCTTCCTTTGTAAGGTACAAGGCCAGGGAGGCAGTAAGGTAGACCCTAGACAATTCCGACTCTGGAGAAGTACAAAGTGGGCAGTACAATTCCTGGGAGATCAAACCTAAAACACGGGAGGTGGAATTGCTGAAGTCTGCTTAGAGACCTGGGAATGAACAGTGCCTGTGAGAGGAGGCAATGCAATGGCTTGTTTCTTTCACTCATTATTCCTTGCTGAAGACAGAAAGGGGTCCTGGGGTACCCTCCTTGGCACTTCTCTAGCTATCTGCACTCTATCGCCACCTTCAGTCTCCAGAGGTATCTTACAGCATTCAGGGTAAGGCTGAACTGCTATTTATATCCAAGTATTTTCCTCCCTGCCTACCTTAGCTTCATCTTATACGTGCTGTACGTTTGTCTCTCTAGGATTCTTTCTTCTATTCATCGACTCATAGCCATTAATTCATCTACTCTTTTACTGAACTGCTGACACTGCTTAGAACGCCCTGATTCATCACTGAGTAACATGAACTTCTGACGCTTGTTTTGCTTCCCTTCTGGTTGTTTGTTGCCTGACTTTCACCTTAGCTGGCCCCCATTTTTGTTGTCTCTATATATGTTGGGTTTGGTTGGGGCCCTAGTTTCTGATTAAAATTCACTTATCTTCATGTGACAGTCCTGGATTAAAGCCAACCCTTTCCAAATACGATCTGTGAAAGGGTTTCTGAAAAACTGTTTCAGCCATCAAGTCTCTACCCATTTCCTCCAATATCAGAAAATTTCCTGATACCTGATCTCCACAACTACCTAAGATGCACAAAAGATAAACATGCCTGGATGAGAATGGCTATAGGAAATGCTACATGGGAGATCCAGAGTGTGTGGCTGGATATAACACTCAAGGGTATGGAAAATAAACACAAGACATAAAACAAATCTAACAGTTTGCCATTGAAATAGTCATTTTTCAGAATTTCTTTTTTTGTTGTGGGATGCAGCTTGTTATTTCTTGGCTGCCCAGAACTGAAATAATCACACAGAAACTATATTACTTGCAATACTGTTTGGCCAATAGCTCAAGTATATTGCTAGCTAGCTCTTATATCCTAAACTAACCCATCATCATTAATCTGTGTATCGCCATGTGGCTGTGGCTTACTGGGTAAAGTTCTGTCCAGTGTTCAGTGTCTGTCTCTGGCCGGGCAACTTGGTTTCTCTCTGACTCCACCTACTCTCTCTCTATATATATCTTCTAGCTTGGTGTAACATGACGGGCCTGCTTGTTGGGGTTTCTGTCCAGCCTGGTTCCCGCAGCTATTTAGCCCCAAAGAAAATCACACAGAGGTTTCCATAAGATATAAAACTGATTGGCCCATTAGATCAGGCTTCTTATTAACTCTTGTAACTTATATTAACCCATTATTCTAATCTTTTGTTAGCCACATGGCTCAGTACCTTTTTCAGTGGGGCAGGCCACATCCTGCTTCTTCCATGGTCTGGGCAGGATTGTGGAGGAATGGGCTTCCTCCTTCCCAGCATTCTCCAGTTCTCATTACCCCACCTTTACTTCCTGTCTGGTTGTCCCACCTATACTTCCTGCCTGGCCAATCAGCATTTATTTAAAACATGATTGACAGAATATAGACAATTCTCCTGCACCATTTCCCCTCTTTTTTTTTTTCAAACAAAGGAAAATATCCATAGTCCATTTTTTGGGAATGTGGGCATAGTATTCCAGGCTACTTCTGGCTGGTTGGGGGTGCTGATAATCTTATGGGGACCTAAAGAAAATTTAGAGTTATGATCAAGTCCTGACTGGAATATCCTGTGAGGCTTGATCATCTCAGGCAGCATCTTGAATCTGTTCTGGATGTAGAACTCAGACATCTGAGCCATCTGTTCCTACCGGAGGTTCCTCAGGTGGTCTTCCTTGATCAAACCTGATTTTTCTTAACTCAGAATGAATCCACAGCCTCTCATTTCCTGTGGAAACAAAAGCAAAATCTCTTCTCCACAGTAACATACCTTTTGACTTCAATTTTGAAGTCAAGGTATTTTCAAAACACCTATCTTGGATTAATTCTGCAGCATTTATAAGCAAATATCTTTTAGCAGCTGTTGCTCCTTCCTCAGCATTCAAACAATTCAAAGAGAGCATCATAGCATACAGTATCAAGATTCTCTGTGTATTTTATATCTTTATGTGGCTTTATTTTAACCTCTATTTCTTTTATTTTTACTTTTAACTTTTGGCTTTTTGAGAGAGGTTCTCTGTGTATCTTTGTCCTGGAACTCCCTCTGTAGACCAGGCTACCCTCTTCTGGCAGGCAGGCATACATGGAGGCAGAACACTGTATACATAATAAATAGATATGGTTCACTTAGTTGGATTTTAAAAGTAAATTCTATGGCTATTATTGATAGACCTGACAAGAAATGTTGGAGAGGAGATGGTAAGAAGGAACCCTTATTCACTATTGTGGAGAGTGCAAATTAACACAGCCATTTTGTAGAAAACATTTTGGAGAGTTCTCAAAACTGTCAAGAAATTTAAATGACCATATGACCAAGCTCTTTCACACTCTTCGGCACATACCCAGAGAATTCAAAACTTTACTATAGATATTTGCACCCCTACATTTATTGTTGCTTTATTCACTAGAGTAAGGAATTAGAATCAACTGCATTGTCCATTAACAGATGATATATTGGGTCTGTATGGACTGGAGGTCTTTTAGTGACCTCTCCTAAAAATATTTTAATCCTGTTTTAGGAGGTCTATTGTCTGGTATGACAGGATCAACCTTTTCCTTATTATCCTTGCCTAGACCTTGATTAGGTGATAATCCTTGTTGAAACATCTGATTAGTAACAGCTGTGCTGGGAGAATATAAATATACTCCCATTCTGGACATACTGTCTCTGCCCCATAAATTCACAGGTAAATAAGGAATAATATATGGCTTAAAAGTTTCTTTATGACCTTCTGCATCTTTTTAATGTAATTTATTACTACTCTGTTTAGGATTTTTAGTCTGACCAATTCCTTGTAGCTGTGTAATAGTCACTGTTTTTGGCCATTTAGAAGGCCACTGGTTGGCGGTTATAACTGAAATATCTGTGCCAGTATTCAGAAGGTCAGAAAATCTTTTTTCATTTATAAACAAAGTGAGTTTTGGTCTCTGATGACCTATGACTTGTATCCAATATGCATCAGATGAACCAAATCCGTCCTTTCCTCTCTTTTCTCTCTTACTCAGATTGTTGGTTTGCACAGTTGGAAGTAATATTAATTGTGCAAGCCTCTGAGCTAATTGTTTTTCTAGTTCTAACTCTGTCCTGGATATTTCATTTTGGTTGGTGGATAAATGCATAAAATATATTTAATAGTGAAAGTATAAAATCCATGTGAACCTCTACAGTTTCAGTTCCTAATTCCAACTGTATAGAGGTTCACTGAGTTGAATAGTCCTTGATTCTGGTTAACTTTAGAGTGTAATTTTTTATTTACAATGTTTTTATAATAAAGTTTAAAATAAATATATAATAATAAATGAAAACCTCTATTTCCTTGTTCAGCAGTGTGGAATTTTTGTTTTATGACTTGGTTCTATGAAAGTTTCTTGTTCCATAGAGAATTAGTCCTACTGACTAAGTTTTGACCTTTCAGTGTTTCCATTAGTCTGGTCACAAGAGGGTGGTTGCATAGCTGCTTTTCCCTGTGGCTCTTGTAGCCCCATAATTGCCATATCATGTAAGCACTGTGTTTTTAAAATGTTATTTTATTTTAAATTATGTGTACATGTATATATCTGTGTGGGGCTTTGTTCACATGGCTACAGAACCTGTGGAGGCCAGAAGAGGATGTAGGGTTCTGTGGAGCTGTAGTTACAGATGGTTGTGAGCTGCCTGACTTGGGTGCTGGGAACAGATCTCATTCCTCTGCAAGAGCAGCAAGTGCTCTTAACCACTGAGCTATTGTGCCAGCCCCAATCCTACTGTTTTCAGCGTATAGCTAGAGAAACAAAGGCAGGAAGAGTGGTTAGCTTTGTATCAACCACTAGGATGTTCACTTCCAATGCCTGTGCTCTTACCCATTAAATTGGACCACCTGGAAAGATCATAGCAACGTCCACTTTTTAAATGATCATTTGGTTTCAAATGCCTCCTTTGTGTGCAGATGTGTGTGTTCACATGTTTGCTCATTCATCATTCTGTTGAGCTTATTCAAGCCAGGAACTACTGCTGGTTGGACTTCATTAGCTATGTAACTTAAATGTGGGAACCTGCTTTCTGACTCACTTTTTTTTTTAAAAATTGACTTTCCATATTCTTTCTGTTTCACTTGAAGATGCGCTGGGAGTCTCTTGACCATCCCTATTAATTTTTCCCCTTGCCATGATTTTTTTCATTTAAATTTCTTGACAGTTATTATTTGAGTTAGTCAAGATAAAACTTTTATGAAAGACTCGGCATGAAAATTAAGTTGCACTGCAAGGAATTATGGGTACAATTGGCAGGAAGGGCATTTAAGAATCTCTATTGAGGTTCTCTAATACAGTCTATCTGAGACTAATGCAATAGTCTGTGCTTGATTTATGATGATATATTCCGAAGTATAAAATGCTGTTTGTAAATAGTTTAATAAGAGGCTTTTGCTCCTAACTCTAAATTAGTAGTGAAGCTGATTTCTATTAGAGCAGACATTTGTGGATGGCTTTTCTCTTGATACTTAATAAAGTGAGTTCCTTCTCTCCCTATAATACAAACCGTCGACTTGCAGCAGAGCTCTGGGGACCTGCTGCTGTATGCAAAGAATAAAAACATATCTCTGCTCATTGTTTATTTATGACATTTTGGGGTACATATGGCAAAAATCACTTTTCTTACAGTTCCCAGTACAGTTTTTTTTTCTTCTTCTTGATTATGTGTTAAAAATCTGGGCATGCGGTTCCTCGGTATCTCCACTCAACTGTGCGAATCTCCAAGCTGCTTTGATTCAATGACATTTCTAGTATTTTAATGAGGCTTTGACATTTTCACATGTTACAATTTTGTTTTATTTTTATATTCATTGAAGTGACTTTCATGTGGCCTTTGTGTGCTAGTGATTTACCGTTTCTAAAGGTGCTTAGAGACACCTATTCAGGAGGAAGAAGTACATTGGGAAATCATTCAGGGTTCTCAGGGCTGGTGTTCAGAGGAGTGGATTTGAGAAAAGATGACTTGCAAGGCTTTAAGTACAGGCTTTTGTTCTGAGTAACATCAAATATAGGTTCTTTTGAAATGGCAAAGGCCAGACTTGATTTAAACACCTGGAGGGCCCAGTGGGTGACATAAGTAAAGGAGGCAGCCAGCCCCCAGAGAACTGTGGAGTGGGGTCAGTGGCAGGCAGGCCACATCCAAAGAGGACAGTGCTGAACTGGCCATTTCTGACGGTGGCCATGAGAGAGTGTCCAGTGTCATCAGGCTTCTCAGTGTTCTGAGGAAATATGGGAGCTGGGTGTTGGAAGGAGACAGTCTGACTTTTAACTCTGCTATTTCTGGTTAGAGTGTGCTGCACAGGTGCTACACTCACAGCAAAGGGATGTGGCTCTAAATAGACAGGAAGACAAAGTATGGTTGGAGAGTGTCCCAGAAAACCAGCACCTCGTTCTAGGAATCGTCTATTGCCTACCGAGGCAGTGCATTGTGAAGCTCATTTTGCATTAGCGGAAGTGACCTAAGCAGCACCTACATTTTTGCTGGAGAACATTCAGTCTATCGGGAGGCCATAGATAAGGCCGATAGAGCCAACAGGTCAGGTGACTAGTGGCAAATCCCCAAAGGGAAGGCTAAACGAAAGTCAAGGAGGGAGAAGTCACATCTGGTGGGTGAGACCAGAACCTTAACGGGAGTCTACATTCCTGCAGTGGATGGGCACACCTTCAAAGATGATGAAAGGGATGAGCCAAGGGGTGAAGGTAGGAAGACACAGGTGTAGGAGGATGCTAAGAAAACAGGAACGAAAGTGTAAGCAGGGGAGTTCGTAGAGGGAAGCAAGAAAGGAAGGTAGAGAGCCTCATATGAGAAACATAAGGTGCTAGACAGAGGATTTTATTATGCTTATTTTGGTAATGACTAGCTATTGATACTCGCTACTTTATTTAAGTTATTGGAGTATATTGTTTACTTGCACGAGTGGGTTTTGCCATGATATTCTCACGCATCTATACAATATTCTTTAATCGTGTTCACACCCCCAGCCTTTCTGGTTTCTTTCCCCTCCCCCTAACTCCTCTTCTCTCCCAAGCAAAGTTCTTTCCACTGCCATGTTTTCTTTCTCATACTTAAATTTAGAATCCATATATGATAGAAAACATGGAATTTTTGTCTTCCTCTCTGTAAGTAGAAATCTGACAAAATGACAAAAGAGGAGGTGGGGCCATTTGCTCTGTGTTCCGTTTGACTGGAGCCCACCTTTGGCCCTGTTCTCTCCATCTGGTTGCAAATTGCATGCATGTTCTCAGGTGAGATGGTTGGCAGTCCCTGGACCCGGAGGTTGAATCCCATCAGGTAACCATGATTATTGTTCTGCAGCCGAGGCACCAGCCTGAGATGCGCAGCCACCTTGGTCTCCTTGTAATCATATGCTGGATTTGCAAGCCCTCCTCATCCTTCCTGGATGTTAAGCGTATTCAAAGCAGAGTCAGGACAAGAGCCTGAGGACTGGATGGGATCAGAAAGGCAACAGGCCCTAGCATAGAGAACAGCATGTTTTCACATTTGTAGGGATGCTACGGGAGAAGTTTTGGACAAGACAGTGACACTAAGATTCTGGACTTGATTGTTTAGTTCTCTTTTTGTCTCTCTGTCTCTGTCTCTGTCTCTCTCTGTGCGTGTGTGTGTGTGTGTGTGTGTGTGATATATGGGTGTGCTTCCTGGTGTGGGTGCCAGAGGTTGAAACTGTAGTATCCTCCTCAATCACTTCCCTGTCTTGTTCCTTTGAGACAGGGTTTCTCCATGAACCTTGAGCTCCACCATTTCAGAAAGACTTACTAGCCAGCCAGCCTCCACCATCTGCCTCCCTCTGCCCTCTGTCTGAGGTTACAGACATGTGCCACTCTACCTGGTGACAGTAGACATAGCTTCCTCCTTCGCCCCCTCCTCCCCCTCCTCCTTATTCTTTCTGCTTCCCATCCTCCCCTCTCCTCTTCCCTTCCTCTTTTCCCTCTTCTTCTCTTCTCCCTCCTCCTCTTTTTAACTTAGGTTCTCAGGATCTGAACTCAGGTCCTCACGTTTGCACAACAGTCTTCCTTGCCCGATGAGCCATCTTTCCAGCACTGAGTTAGTTTGTCTTCTTGTTTAGTCTTACTTATTTTCTATCCTTTGCCTCATCCTTTTCAAAAATGGTCTACTTTAAAATTATTTTCTGGATTCTTTTTTCAAATGTGTCTTCTACTTAATTATTTATTTTTGGTTTTGTTTTGAGATAAGGTCTCAAATTCATGATCCTCCTGCTTCACCTATAGAGTGCTAGAATTACAGTAATGTGTCAACACATTTGGCTTCTGCCTATAGATTTATAGTGTCTGATGTAATAAAAAATTCTTACTATCAGACTTTTGAGTATCCTGACTAATTTTAGGGCCACGCAATTGTCTTTTATAGCCCTCCCAACACTGATGGCTGCTTTGGGGAACACTCCTTTTCTTACCTAACCTTGAGTTTCACATAAAAAGTCACAAGACCTCAAGTATCAAAGGACTTTTACATATTTTATATTTAAGAATGAGGAAATATTTTTATCAGAAGCCCTGGTTATAGGTGTGATGTTTATGAACAAGCTATGTCTCCAGAATAATAAGGTCGAGACTCAACTACCTTGCTGGCTTTACCAAACTGAAAGTGAATTGTAGGCTAGTGAATCACCTAATCTCTCATACAAGTGATGGAAACGACAGAATCTGGGATACTATAAGCCCCAAATTCAAACTTCTGACATTGGGTAAGGAGGTGACTAGGGGAATCTTGGGGAAATATGTGCATTTTCATTTAGTCACCCATACTTCACAAGGTATTCCATTTTTGTCACTCCACCCACTTTTTCAGTGTTTCACAAAGAACCAGGAGGGTGATGGTATTTGTACCCATCTCCTACAACCTGCTGTTAGGTTCACTGTGCCCCTGAAGCAGACGCAGGTGCTTACTAGTGGGAGAAGATGCCACCACAGTATCTGTTGTCTGTGCTCTAGTGTTCCTTCCTGGTGTTCCCTGAAGTGGAGGTCTGGTGCCATTTCAGCAATAAATATTCTGCTGTGTCCCGAGTGGACTCAGTGCCACAGAACTGTTTTCAATGCCTGGAGCCCATAAGTCTTCATGAAGTCTCCACACCTGTATGGCAGGTCCCAAGGCTTGACTCAGAGCAACAAACCCATACCAAACAAAACCGCCACACACACAGTGAGTTGATGCTCCCTGTCTGTTGCCTATGTCTGTTTCCTCTTTCAAAATCCTCTGACCCAACCCACTTTGTTCTGTGCATATTCCTCCCTCATTGACTGTACTGTATGTGACACCATTGCAAGAAGGTGTATGTGCTCTCATCGTCCATTGGTCCCTGTCACTGTCCTTCAGGGACCTGCTGGCAGTGGGAGGACAATGGTGATGGAAGCCATGAAGGTTCTTGTCTTCTTGTAGCCACCAGTCTCACCTCTGACCATCCCGGCTATTTCACACTGCCTCAGTAGATCACCTCTGACCATCCCGGCTATTTCACACTGCCTCAGTAGATCACTTCTGACCATCCTGGCTATTTCACACTGCCTCAGTAGATCTGGCATTATATCTGCAGGGAAATGTATGGACTTGGCTGGGGAGCAGGGAAAGTCCCCTTGAAGGATGCTTTTGCAGTGCTCTGAGAGAACCATGCTGTTCTTCACAGTCAGGTTCTAGAAACAGTGAGGTGTAGATGACATTTCTTTTAAGCAATATGCAAAGTTTCCCCTGGAGAAAAGAGATTAGAAGGCAGCATTAATTATTTTCAAGACTATGAGTCCTGATTTCTACTAATTGCTTAGATTTGCCACCTGCCTGTTCTGACTAGTGACACTCCATTTGTGTTACAGGAGGAGTGGGCCTGCTTTTCGTCCCGCCCACCCAGCTAGCTTACACCCGAAATAATGACACAGAAATTGTATTAATTAAATTACCGCCTGGCCCATTATATCTAGCCTCTTCTTGGCCAACTCTCACATCTTGATCTAAGCCATTTCTATTAATCTGTGTTTACCACGAGGTTGTGGCTTACTGGGAAAGATTCAGCATGTCTGACTCTGGCGACTCCATGGTGGCTCTCTCTGCCTGCCTCTTTTCTCCCAGAATTCAGTTCTCTTTCCCCACCTATCTAAGTCCTGCCCTATCAAAAGGCCAAGGCAGTTTCTTTATTCAACCAATGAAAGCAACACAAATACAGAAAGACCTCCTACACCATATTTGTGGGAACCCAGACCTACAGAGAGAAAGTCTTTCCTTTGGAAAGTGCTTGCTGGAGCCTTCTGAAAGGTCTAATGAGCAAAGCAAGGACTCAGCATCTCCAATAAGGAAGTATGAGCCTACAGCCTAGAACAACCATGTTCTCCCAGCAGTGAGAACTCAGGAAGTCCATTTCACTGTGTCCACATCAGTAGAATGCTCCCTTGAGCCACAACCCAGGCTCAGACTTCTTCCCAACTTTGCTAGCATTTTTGTTTATCTTCCATGCACTACCTCACCTCTCCATGCCTTGGGGCTTAGGCTATATTTGAATCCTTTCAACTAATGGGGACCTCTACCTCTGCCCTCTTTGTTTTTCCTGAGGCTCCTACAATATTGTTAGCATGGTGGAGAATCTAGACCATTCCTGGGAATACCTGTTCCAGGGGCTAACTTTGCCTCCCTTTCCTTTCCTTCTGGATTTTTCGAGGCCTTTTGCAGCAGACTGGTTTCCTAGGTGACTCCAGAGTTCCTCATCTCCCTATGCTCTATGGCCTCAAAGGTTTTGGCATGAGAATGACGTTAGGTCTCAAACCAGAGACAAAAGGCTAGCTAAGGTGCCTATTAACACACTAACGTTGACACTGGCCACCAGATTCTCCCAGCATCCCTCAGTCTCTACCTGTTACAGGCTCCTGCTGGCTAGCATATTCCACCCCCTGCCCTGAACTAGGTTGCCCTTCCCCAGAGGTTCTTCCCTATATAATCCAGCCATTTTGGCTATACTGGTCCATTTTATGCCTTTGGGTCTCTTGACCCTGACTTTCCCCTTTTGTTTGGTGTCTCCTCTCTTGCTCTGCCTCCCCCTCTTTCCCCACATGGCCCAGATCAGTTTGGCCGTGTTTACTCTGGGCTCTTACAGCCCTATGTCTGCCTGCATGCGACTACATTTCTCACCATGCTGCTAATGGACTAAATCTCTAAAACTGTAAACAAGTCCCAATTAAATGCTTTCCTTTATAAGGGTTGTCACCATGGTCATGGTGTCTCTTCACAGCACAGAACACTGAGTAAGACAGAAGTTGGGACCAGGGACTGGGGTATTGCTATGCCAGGCTTGACTGTGGTGTTTGTTGGTGGAATGTGGAGTTTGTATTAGGAAAGGAGTTGATGCTTTAAGTGGGGCTTAGTGGGCCAAACTAAGAGGAGCATGGAAGACAATGGTGCTGAACGCAAAGTAGATTTTGATGACTTAGCTCAAGAGGATTCAGAGAAGAATATTAATAAATGGCCTAGAGACTGTTCTTGTGATATTTTGGTAAAGAATTTGGTTGCTTTCTGCCCTTGTTCTAAAAATGTACCCGAGGCTAAATTGAAGAGTTTTTGGATTAATGGCATTGGCAGAGGAGGTTGCAAGGCAGCATAGTACTGACTCTGTTGTGTGACTATTAGTGGTTACTCTTATGCAGATCTATAAAGAAAATAAGCAAGCTAACAAAGGAAAAATACAAAATGTACAGTCTGAGGAGAAAAAGAGCACCAGGAAGGAGCTAAATCCAGTGCTCAAGGAGATAACAAATTTAAAGAAAATCCTGGAATATAAGGAGTGGTGACCTCAGGGTATGACCCCACCCAGTAAGCTTCCAACTTGTGAAAAGAAAATTTTAAAAAGCTTAAGCAGCAAAGGAAAGCACTGAACCAGAACCAGAACCAGAACCAGAAAGCTGACACAGCTGTAATTAAACTAAGTGGCCACGTTCCAGCCCCAGCAAGTAGCAGAACATGGCAGCTTTTCTGCCACGTGGTTCTGGCTTTAGAGTCAAGGATACAAGAAAAGGGTTATGACGTGACTAAGTCCCTGAGGCCAGGCATGTGTCAAGGGTGTCCCCATGTGAAGGACCAGAGACGCCTTTTCATGGAGCAGTGAAGGTGAAGCCTGAATTGTCTTGGAGACCCCAAGATGTTGGAGATGCCACAGCAGCCACGGGATAGCTGCTGGGGAAAACTGCAGACCAGGTGTAGAACCACCCCAAGAGAGAGAAGTGTGTTTGCAGTCAGCAAAGCTGAAAGGAGTTGGAGACTTGAAGATGGCTTTGACATCAGGCATGGAGATGCATAATTTGGAGCCCTGCTAGTCTTAGGCCTTGCTTTATTCCAGCATTTCTTCACTACGCTCCCTTTTGAAATGGTAATGTATACTCTGTACCATTGTGTATTGGAAATATGTGATCTGCTTTTTGATTGGTTTTTACAGGGGTTGCAGTTAAGAGATTGCCATGAATCTCTGAACAGACTTTGAACTTGGGACTTTTAAACAGTGTTGAGACTGTGATAAACTGTGAATGGGGACTTTTGAAGTTGGACTGAATGCATTTTTACATTATGTTATGGCTACAAGCCTATGGTGGCCAGGGAGTGGAATGTGGTGGTTTGAATAAAAATGCCCCATATATATATATATTAGCCAGTAATAGCTGTATCACACTGGAGATGCCAGAAATCTTGTAGCTGCTCAGTCCACAAGGCTGGATATCTGAGTAGTTCCAGTCTGGTGCTGAAAGTCTGGAGAATTCCTAGACATCTGCTAGTCTGGACCTATATTGGAATACACACACACACACACACACACACACGTGCTCACGCACACACACACACAAAAGAATTTAATTTTACTTTTTGTGCATTGGTGTTTTGCCTGCATATATCTGTGTGAGGATATTAGGTCCCCTAGAACTGGAATTACAGAGAGTTGTGAGCTGCCATGTGGGTGCTGGAAATTGAACTTGGGTCCTCTCGAAGAGCAGTCAGTGCTCTTAACCTAACCTCTGAGCCACCTCTCCAATCTGAGGTCCAACTATTTGAAAGCTTGGTCATTAGTGAGTGTTGCTACTTGGCAGGGATTAGAAGGTGTGGCCTTGTTGGAGGAAGTGTGTCTCTGGGGGTGGGCTTTGGGATTTCAAATGCTCAAACCAGGTCCAGTGTCTCCGTCCTTCCTGCAGCTTGTGGATCCAGATGTAGAACTCTCAACTCCTCCAGCACTATGTCTGCCTGCATGCCATCATGCTCCCCACCATGCTGATAATGGACTAAATCTCTGACACTAAACAAGCACCAACTAAATGTTTTCCTTTATGAGGGTTGCTGTGGTCATGGTGTCTTTTCACAACATAACACTGACCAAGACACTTATTTTTCTATTTATTCTACTTGTATATATCACTCCAGTACATGGCTACAATGAACTAGTCAGCTGAATGAGCATCCGGTGAAATTTGAAGCAGTGCAAATTTAACCTTTCCAAAACACACCTATTAATAATGCCTCAATTTATATTTACAAAGCGTGAGACAAACATGAGTTTTGTCTTTGCCTGGCATATTGACTCTAAGAATCTCAACTACGATATAATATGAGCACTCAATGGGGGAAATTCAGCCACTAATTCAGAACCAAATCACAAGAGTGACCTTTAAAAGGGGATCTAATGGCCAGAAAGGTGATAGCAACTTAGCATACAAAGAATGAGGTGCAAGGCAGGGTAGGGAGTGCTCCAGGCAAAGGGTGGCACCACGAGGGCTTGATGGAAAGGTGGGCACAGCCCTACTTGGGAGGCTGAAATGATGATGGCTGAATACAGAGGTCATGGACTGTGACCTGGAAGAGGAACCAATCAAACACGTTCTTCCTGAGCGGCTTTCCATCAGGGCATTTGATCACAGACAGAAAACTAGAACACTAGCCGTCGGAAAGACTGCTCTAGTTACCATAGGAGGAGATGGAGAAGGAAAGAAGCTGCCAATTTACCTGGTTAACTCTAGACCGCGGATTTAATGATTTGTTAGATCATTGTACAGGATGCGGTATGGGTAGTTCGATACCAGCTGTTTCACACTGGGGAGGCAGGAATCTAGAAGGTGCTCAGTCCACAAGGCTGAGGAGTTCCAGTCTGGCGCTGAAGATGCGGGGGACTCCTGGACTGCTGCTGGTCTTGGTCTGTATTGGAGTCCCAAAGAGGCTAGTTCTAACACTGGAGAAGGAACGCTGCAGCAACAGGATAACGGGCTTGCCCGAGCGAGAGCAAGCAGGCTGCAAGCACACCTCCTTCTATGTACTTTTATCTTGACTGCCACAGGAAGGAACTGTCCACATTTAGCTTGGGTTTTCCTCCTTCAAATAATTCCATTAAGGAAATCCATCGCAGGGGTACCTGGCAGCTTGAACTAAATTCCAGGTGCTGTCAGGGTGACAACCAAGATTAGCCATCACAGGCATAAAGCTTGGTTTCTGTGTCATTTCTAAGTTCCAAGTGAGCCTATCCCAACCTCTTGCTTTCTCTCATCTTCCTCTCCAGTCAGAGCCTGTGGATGTGGATTCGTTCCACCTTGACCAAAGGTTGGAGAGTTCAGGCCTATTTTTGCTCTTTCAAGGTTATGACAGGAGATTTGACCCAATCAAATGTAGGCAGGGTGTGGCTACCTACAGGATACTTGACCTAGGGTGTGGGCACTGCATGTCCTGCCTAAACAACAGAATGCTTAACTCAGGTTATAGTTACCTCATGTTGCAGGTACTGAAGAGGTAATTACTTTGTTTGTTCCTTGTTTGTATTATGGTATTTTGTCTTCTTTTGGATTGGGGTATATAAAGCTATGGAAAATAAACGCAGGTAGATTCAATATTCACTGGGTTGCCTTCCCGACTCTACTCTGGGTCTCTGTCTATTTCTTTTGTAGTTCTGTTTTTTCTGCTTAATGCTTCTAATCCTCACACGTCCCTAGAAGAACAGATGAATAAGCCAGGCAGGACCCAGTTGATGTTGTCACCCAGACATGGGATATGACATTCCCTCAGTCTGATGCTGTAACAAAATAGCACATTCTGAGTGGCTTGAAAAACAGAAATGTATTTATTTTCTCGCAGTCAGATATCAAGGTGTCAGCAGGGTTGGTCTCTGCCATGGCCCTCTCCTTTGCATTTAGATAAACATCCTTGCTGTGTGCTAGGTGCTCTAACCTCCTCTTCTCCCAAGGACACCCCAGGATCCACTTACGGGCTTCATCTTAGCTAACATCTCCTTGATGGCTTTCTTTCTGAATACATTTTGAGGAGGTGGGAATTAAGGCTTCAATATATAAAGGGGTGGGAGGTTAAGCACGTTTGCACATAATTTTCCACTTTCCTTTTATACCTGCTTTGGTGTTACTACCATGCCAAAACAGAAATAGCTCAGCGTGTTTGGAAATGCACGCTTCTCTAAATGTTGATTCCCTCCTCTATGACCCGATTCCTTGGGTTTTAGCTTTATGTCCTACTAACTAATTACATAGACAAGTTATTTGTGGGAAAGGCTAGACTATTTTTTTTTCTACACTAGGTCAGATTTTCTTTTTCCCAGAGCAAAAGAACTGAATCCTATGCTCTGCTATGTTCAGCCTTAATTCTTTGTTTCATTGTATCTCACCTATACATTCTAGTGAGAGTCTTTCTTTCTGGGTAGGCTTACACTTTCCATGTTGCCTTGAATAAATTTCAAGTGAATCTCTATCTTTCCTTTCCCTTTGTCCTTCACAATCATTGCTTAAGCCCAGCAGGATCTGGAAAAGCTCATCTTCTTAATGTTCTTCCAATATTTCCTGTCGTCAGCCGAGCCAGACTGGCGCACGCATTTCTCTCGCAGTCTCTTTGTGGCCAAGATTTCATTTCATTCCCTTGCTTTCTGTCCACCGTGTCTTAGCGGCACGAAAGGGCCCCATATCCCTGGCACCCCATGAATAAATGAAATCACACACTGTACTAACGACAATAGGGCACTGACTCTTCCACCTGCCTACAGAGTGAACTGTTCTTTTGACTATTTTGCAAAAATCATAATGACTCACTGGAGGTTTCTTTCCACCTCCCTGATTCCTGGCCCAGTGAATTATAAACATATTTTATTTAACAAATTCATTTTTTATTACTGCAGTCAGCTCCTATCATGGTGGTTAAGGCTCTGTTTGCAAGTTCATAACTTGGCTATAAAACTTTGCTTTAGGCGGGTACTTTGTTCTAATGACTCTTGGCACAAAATGTCATTATTCGAACCTTTTTCTTTTAACACCAAAGAAAGTCTAAAAAAAAAAAAGTGCTGTGACTTAAAACCCTAACTTTTCAAACTGCATTATTTTGTATTAAAGATGTGCTTGTCTCCAACTTTAGCAGCAGCAACAACAAACTACCAAACTCCAGCTCTCAAGAGTTACATAAGTAGAATAGCGTGGGGCATCTCCTGTCTGCTGTTCAGTGGGGCGCCAGCTGTGTTTTGGCAGAGTGGGGAGGGGGTTCCTTCTGTAAACCTAACTTGTACAAAGCAAGTCACGCATTTACCATTTCTCATGTCCATTTCTGATTTCCCATTCCTTTCTTTCCTCCTAGACAAACGGAGGGCAGGAGTTCTCCATGTGGACCAACAGCTATCCTACCTTTGTGTGGTCTCTGTTTCATTCCATCCTGTAGAAGACGGACCCCTCAACTTGGTGCCACTTTTGTTTGCTGGAGGTAAGATACACATTGGCCCAGCTACCTACTTAGCCATCGGTGGAACCTAGAGACCTAACCTCATGATTCATCTGCGGGTCATTTTCTCATCTTTTCAATCTGCCGCTGGCTTCCACCGGCGGTTAGAAGCAGTCAGGTTGTTCTTTCGGTGTCTAAGGGCTCTTGGTGGTTAGCAGACAGAGACCTACTCTATCTCTTTGTTTCCATCAAAAGGTGTCGGCCTTAACTCATGCTCAAGTTCAGAGGCTCATTTTCCAACATGACTCTTGGTGCCTTATTCTAAAACAAAGTTAAATCTTAGGTACCATGGCTTGGGAGTGAGGCATAAATTTAAATTTTTATTTTATGTTTTATTTGTGTGTACTTCTGTGTGTGTGGCCATGTTTGTGCAGCTACCCTTGCAGACCAGAAAAGGTTATAAGATCTGTTGGAGCTGGAGTTACAGGAGATCCTCAGCAGCCTGATGTTGACGACAGAAACTGAACTCTGGTCCTCTGCAGGAGCAGTCTATGCTCTTAACTCCAAGCCATCTTTCAAACAGCCAACAATTTCTATTTTTATATGTAACATTGAAAGCCCCCATTTTATCAGAGAATAGTCACATATATTTTCTTTCTCGTGACATCATAACTGAAATTTATTCTGATGTAATTTGAAGAAAACTTTAATTTTTTAAATTGAAATTTTCCACAACGTTGTAAAAATTTTACTTTATTGATCTTGCGTAGGATTCCCTGTGCTAGTCCATCATTCTGCCTGTGTCGCCCTCTGGTCTTGGTAGTTGTGATGGCACTAAAAGGCGTGGTGTTAGATACACTTACCCTCCATTTTCAGATTCTCTCAGCTACATTTCTAACATCACTCCGTTCATTCTAAATAGCTTTTATTGCTATCATTTTAAAATATAGACTCTTATTCCATTGCTCAGGCTGGCCTTGAACTTGTGATCCTCTTGCCCCAGGCTGTAGTCAAGCAACACTATATATACATATAGTTTTTGGGTGTTGTTTTTATCAAATTCCTTCTCTTCTGGGAACCTCTACTCTGCAAATTGCATTTTAAAAAATTAGAATTACATAAATATGCTTAAATATATGCTTTAAGGAAAAAAGAGTCAACAGCAGTCTCTATTTAGTCTCTCTAGTTAGAAATGTTATGAATTTGTCATTGTATTAGAATCATTGTTTATATTTCTCAGTAAACTGCTGTAAATGGAAGTTCTAACTGCAGACTGAGCTCCCAAATTACAGCTGAAGAGTGGGAGGAGTGAGAATTTGAGCAAAAAGGTCAAGACCGTGATGGGGATACCCACTGAAATAGTCTACCTGAGCTAATGCGAGCTCACTAACTCCAGCTGGACAAGGAAGGAACCAGCATAGGTTCAAACTCGTCCCTCTGAATGTGGTTGACAGTTGCATGGCTGGCACCAGGATTTGTCCCGCTGCTTGTACTGGCTTTTTGGGAACCTATTCTCTTTGGATGAATACCTTATTCAGCTTAGATATAGTAGGGAGGGCCTTGGACCTTCCCCAAAGCAATGTGCCTTACCCTCTTTGTGGAGTGGATGGGGAGTGGAGGGAGCAAGATGGGAGGAGGGGAGGGAGTGGGAACTTGGATTGGTATGTATAATTAAAAAAAGATAGTTTGTTCTCTCTCTCTCTCTCTCTCTCTTAAAGCCAGTGTCTCCAGTATCTCCCTGGTCCTTCTGCAAGGCTGATGGACTGACTAGAACTTTTGTGACTATGGAGAAGTTGGAATATTGCAGGTCCAAAGTCTAATTACAATTTATTTTGGGCTGTATTTAGTTCTCTAAATAACCATCTCTTGCCTACCTCTCTGTCTTACTTAGCATTCATTCTATGAATAACAGTTGAAACCTTTTGTAACATATTAACAAAGCACCAGTAACATATTAACAAAGCATCAACCAAAAAACTAAAAATGTCACTTAATATAGCACCAGAGGCCTACAGTAGAAATTTCCCCACTTAGCTTTAACTTCCTACTGTTTCCTCCAATGTATTTGAAAAGCATGTTGATTTATGACTTTTGCTACTATAAAAACTTCATGAGACTCCCTTGAAGCTGGGTCATGGAATTTAGAATGACCTAAATAGATCTATGTTCCTGGGTCATAGTCACTCATATTTGATGTCACAATAAATGATCTCTTCTCTTTTCTGAGGTAAGAATTGTGGTTTTGCATCAGTAATTGTGCTGTTTCCTAGAGGGAGGTTTTGTTTTGGGGGGGTCACTCATGTTTCCCCTGTGCTTATTTAGTTTTTTGGTTAGTTTTGTCCCTGGCAGAATTTTTCTCTTGATACCAACTCGCTGGATTTGGCAAAGGTGGCTTTTGAGACCCCCAGACTTCATCACTTGCCCTCGTATACACTGACACATGCCACCAGTTGACACTTTCAGTTGCTACCTTTCGTCCAACATGGATTCTGACCTGGGTGCTTGAACTCTGTAAGAGCCTGCAGTGCTGGCACAGATGCATTTCATCTTTGTGTTGTTCTCACTTTGGGCGAACAAACCTCAGACATAAACATAATTGTCTATTTTGACTAACTATGACTTCATCTTAAATACTCACAATGGGGCTCATCTTCCGAGAAGTCCTTTGTAACAATTACAAAGGGGCTCAGAAGGCACATTCAATAATGGTTTCTCTCAAATGTCAGTTATTTATTAAAAGGAAGAATAGCTGTAGAGGGATTAAAAGATATAGTTTCTTTTCAAATCTATGGTCCCTTTAAAGTTCGGGGATAAACACGCAATTGCCTCTGCCTTACCTGTATCTTTCTAAATAACTAACAAACCTGTTCCAGAAAAAATTCAATTTCTCCCTGAAGAGGTGTAAGTGAAGAGAGGGGAACTCACATTCAGATAAGATTGCTTGACAAGCTCTCCAGCAGCAGAAGAAGCCAGACAAGGATTGAAATAGCTGTGGGGAGCAGCAATTGGCACTTGGTTAATTGTGTTAGCTGTACTTGAGGGACAAGGAGGAAATAAATTGTGGCTAAGGGAGATATGCCTTTAAAAGAGTTGGGATTATGTCTCATTGTAATTATGCTTTTGCATAAATAATCCAAGAACTCTACTAGAAGCCATTAAATACTTGGTATTCTCTTCTCAGGTACCTGGGAAAGATTGAGGGAGGTCCATTGCTTTTTTGTTGTTTGTTGTTCTCAGTTATAACTGCACTTCTATGATTTGGGGGATTACAGTACTACTAGAGTAGTAGCAAAGATATCAGGGGTCAAATACTCGAGTGGCCTCAGGTTTTTGCCAATTGACCTTTCACAGTCAGCCATGGCTAGAGGGCATCACAGGACAGAAATGCTGGGTACTGGGGTGCTGATGGGAAACTAGTGGCAAGTGTTAGTAGACCTGGGCATTAGGTGAAGTTACTCCAAACTGCTGGCCTTTACTCAAGTTATAGAGTGATAGCAGTGTCACATGGCTGGGAGCAAAGAATCAGTATTTTAGACATCAGTTCATTGGTTTCTTTTCTGACTCTGACAAAATTACAGCCCTCCTCCCAAAGAGAAACACAACACTGTGGGCCTGTGTCATTTTGTTGTTGTTGTTACACATCTGTTGACCAATCACTATCATCTCCAGGGAACTAGCTAGCAACATGAAGTATCACCTGCCACAGGGAACTAGCTAGCAACATGAAGTATCACCTACCTCAACATAGACCTTCCAGAAGATTCTGAGGAATGGGGGCATGTTTCACCTGCTGCTAGACTGTGGAAGAAATGGGTGCCATAATTGATTTTTATTATGTTTTGCTGCTTTCACTCAAAAATCAGGAACTAAATTAGATGTCTAAGACCACTGTCCTAGGAAAGAAGAGGAGTGGAATGGGAGATAACTCTGGGGCCGCCATCCTCCCCAATGTGTGTGAGTTAATAAGTAGACCGAGCTTATGCGAAACTATGATTGGATAGTAATGGCCAATTCATTTGGAATTTGCAAGGAAGCATCTACATCAAAATTCTTCATCAAGACCTGTGCTTAAAGGAGAGTGACCGTAGCTACTTCTGGAGAAGCAAGTTGGGGCCTGGCTGGTGGATGTCAAACAAGTGAACAAGGGGCTACCTGAAGTCAATAACCGATGCCTTGACAGTGAGCCCCTGGCCGTGCCATGATGTAGACATGACGTTTCATGATGTAGTCATGACGTTTCATGATGTAGGCATGACATTTCATGATGCTGCAGAACCACTTATGCACTTCCTCCTGGCTTGAGACTCACAGAGCTGCCCCTTGAGAACATCCACACAGGTGACTACAAAAAGCAGCCGGGAAACTTCTTTTGCTGCCACTGGCTCACTAAAATGAATATCAGTTCTCCTAAAAACTGAGTTTTCTTCTGAGCGAATGGTATTTCCTCCGGTGGGATTTCCTAACGTCGCTTGCATGCCTCAAACTTAAGCTGTAACAGTCTTCCACTCCAATTCCCTCCCGTGTTCTAGCAAAGGGGAGAACCATGGCCATCTGGGAGAAGCAGTATTAAAATGCTATTAGGAAAGGAAGCCCTGGATTCAGGAGGGGAAAATAAGAAGATAAAACCAGTCATCAAACAAAAGACCTTCACATTGAATGGGAATACAGTTGCGATGGGTGGGCAGGGCAATTGTAGGCCTGTGTTTTCTGAGCTCTGTGGTGTTTTCTGTAGAGCTTCTCCCTTTGAAGTTCCACTGATGGATCTTTAGTGTGACTGCAGGATGAGAGTAGGAAAAGTCAAGCAGAGGCACAAGAAGCAGTGGATGCCCTGAAGCCCTTCTCTCATTGCATTGACATTCACTCCCCTCTATGTGCTGCTTTATTTTGTAGCTCCTAAATCTTAGCACAGAATTCTCATGATTGGAAGCATACTCAAGCTGAAGCCCATGTAGAACAGACCAGAAGTTAATACTCCTAACAATTGTTCTCAGCAACAGCAGAAAAAAGTCGGTGGATAAATACCCCAGTTTCCTTGCCCTTCAATGAGTCAACTTTCATGTAGGTTCTTCTATATCTCAGAGGTCCTATAACTAGTGAGGCATCTGCCCACAACCATGATGTGAGAGGTCCTTCTGTCTTGGTTAATGAATAAAGAAACTGTCTTGGCCTGTTGATAGGACAGAACTTAGGTAGGTGGGCAAGACAGAACTGAATGCTGGGAGGAGTCAGAGAGAGACACCATGGAGCTGCCAGAGTTAGATGTAGAACCTTGCTGGTAAGCCACTGCCACGGGGTGGTATACAGATTAATAGAAATGGATTAAATTAATATACGAGTTAGCCAATAAGAAGCTAGAGCTAATGGGCCAAGCAGTGTTTTAATTAATACAGTTTCTGTGTGATTATTTTGGTTCTGGGCAGCCGGGATAAACAAGTGGCCTTCCTGATACACGACCACACCTGCCTAAACACCTGTCTTCCCTGGCTTACTTAACTCCTCCTAGATCATATTCCGGGTATCAGCTGAATTCACATCTTCCCCTCTCCTATGAAAATCTAGCCTCACACACCTAGGCTCATTAACAAAACCCCAACTTCTTGTAGAATGAGAAGTCTTAGAGCTTCATGGTTTTAGTTTCTCTGGCTGGAACCGGAAGCAGAGCCCCACATCCTTAGAGGAGTACAGTATGTGAAAGAAGCCTGGAGTCAACTTGGTAACAGGATCTTGAAGAAACCAATGCTAGTTCCTGTTATCTGCACCCTGGTCCCCATGGTTTTTCTCAAACTTTCCTTCATTTGTCTAAGCAACCTGTAGCCCCTTCACTGTTGGTGACCCTTTATGTACGCATTTGATTATACAGACTCCTCTTTATACTGTCACTGCAGTCCTCACACCCCCTTCAGACACTTGTTTGGTTTCAAGGCTTAATTAACTCTGTCCAGTCTCTCACCATTCCAACACCAATTCTCCTATCTGGTCTTTCTTCTTCCATCCATATGGTCAAGTCATTGAGGACCCAGAAGTCCTGCTCATATGCACCGCTGCTCCTGGCTTGTTCCTAACTCTTCTAGTGTTTGAGTCTGCTCCTCACTCTTTCCTTTACAAAATAGGAATGTTAACCTGAATCTTTGTTCCTCAATCGGGGACCAGTTAGTATGCTGAAGAAATACAAGCTGTATCATTCTTTTTTTTTTTTTCAAGGACTACAGGTTCAGAAAGGCATGGGTTTGTCTCTTTTACTTTTTCATTTGGGTTATAAATAACATTATCATACAAAAGCACTGGTCATCTTAGGCTTATCAGAAGCCTACCTAGACAACTCAGTGGTTCCATTGAGTTCAAATGTGGAGACAGATGAACATAGTATCTTTTGCCTATTGTCACCAATATAATGTTTAGGTGATTGACAGAAGTTGGATGGGTGGCCCATGTCACATTTGAGATTCATGCTGGAGATCTGGTTGTGAGAGTGGATGCTATTATCTAGAATGTGGTAGGGCTGGTGGGCCCTGCACTCAGGTGAGGAGCAGGCCAGATTTCCCTTTCACAGGCATGAGGCTTTGTGACTCATTGTCCTATTCCCGCAAGCATCCCAGCAATGCTGGTGGAAGGCAGGTTTCACTGCAAAATGAACAGTTGTAGACGAGCTAGAAACCCGAAGCCCAAGAGAGGGATCCGAGATAAGGCATTCAAACATTTTAAAACCATGAAGGCAAAGAAAATATGGAAAAGAATGCGGATCAATAAGGTTAAAGAGCTTCCAAGAGGATGCCTCTCAGGAGCCCTACTGTTGCTGAAGATTACATCCCAGCAAGGAGACACACCAATGAGCGCAAGGAGCTCCGAGAACGTTCCTGACTTAAAGCTACAGAAGCTTGGAAGGGTCAGAAAAGAGTCTAGAAAACATCTGCTTCAAAGAACCCCGAAGGGCTGTTGTGAAAGCTGTACCAGTTCTTTCCAGCAAAGAATAAAAACTCTTGTTTTAAAACACGGCATTTGGTGGCAAACTTACCAAAAGCTATCTACAGATTCAATGTAATGCCCATCAAAATCCCAGCAAAATTCTTCACAGACCTTGAAAGAATGGTACTCAACTTCATATATAAAAGCAAAAAAAAACCAGGATAGCCAAAACAATCCTGTACAATAAAAGAACTTCTGGAGGCATTACAATCCCTAACTTCAAACTCTACTACAGAGCTACATTACTGAAAACAACCTGGTCTTGGCATAAAAACAGACAGGAGGACCAATGGAACCAAATCAAAGACCTGGATATTAATCCACACACCTTCGAACACCTGATTTTTGACAAAGAAGCAAAAAATATCAAATGGTAAAAAGAAAGCATATTTAAAAAATGGTGCTGGCATAACTGGATATCAACCTGTAGAAGAATGAAAATAGATCCATATCTATCACCATGCACAAAACTCAAGTCCAAATGGGTCAAAGACCTCAACATAAAGCCAGCCACACTGAACCTTATAAAAGAGAAAGTGGGAAGTACACTTGAACACATTGGCACAGGAGATCACTTCCTAAATATAATCCCAGCAGCACAGACACTGAAAGAAACAATTAATAAATGGGACCTCCTGAAACTGAAAAGCTTCTGTAAAGCAAAGGACATGGTCAACAAGACAAAATGACAGCCTACAGAATGGGAAAAGATCTTCACCAGCCCCACATCAGACAGGGGTCTGATCTCCAAAATATACAAGGAACTCAAGAAATTGGTCATCAAAAGAACAAATAATCCAATAAAAAATGGAGTACAGAGCTAAACAGAAAACTCTCAACAGAGGAATCCAAAATGGCTGAAAGACACTTAAGAAAATGTTCAACATCCTTAGTCATCAGAGAAATGCAAATCAAAACAACTCTGAGATTCCATCTTACACCTGTAAGAATGGCCAAGATCAAAAACACTGTTGACAACTTATGCTGGAGAGGTTGTGGGGGAAAGGGAACACTTCTGCATTGCTGGTGGGAATGCAAGTTGGTATAGCCCCTTTGGATATCAGTGTGGTAATTTCTCAGAAAATTAGGAAACAACCTTCCTCAAGACCCAGCAATACCACTTTTGGGTATATATCGAAAGGGTGTTCAATCGTCCCACAATGACATGTGTTCAACTATGTTTATAGCAGTCTTGTTTGTCATAGCCAGAACCTGGAAACAACCTAAATATCCCTTGACAGAGAATGGATAAGGAAAATCTGGTACATTTACACAATGGAGTATGACACAGCAGAAAAAAATAACGACATCTTGAAATTTGCAGGCAAATGGATGGAACTGGAAAATATCATTTGGAGTGAGGTAACTCAGACCCAGAAAGACAATTATCACATGTACTCACTCATAAGTGGTTTTTAAACAAAAAGCAAAGAAAACCATCCTACAAATCACAATTCTAGAGAACCTAGACAACAATGAGGACCCTAAGAGAGACATACATGGATCTAATCTACATGGGAAGTAGAAAAAGACAAGATCTCCTGAGTAAATTGGGAGCATGGGGACCATAGGAGAGGGTTGAGGGGGAGGAGAGAAGAAGGGAGAGGAGCAGAAAAAAATGTAGAGCTCAATAAAATCCATAAAAAATACAAAAAAAAAACCTTTTTTTAAAAAAGCCATAGCTTTTAGAGTGTGGGGGGGCGGGGCGAGTAAGAAAGAGTGGATTTGGGGGGAAAAACAGCAAAATTAGGGGGGTTGGTGCTTGCAAACACAGGGATTCTTTGGTATAATGACTCGTACGTCCCTTCTAGCTTTATGACTGACATCATTCATATGCCACTGGATCTCTCTCATCTTCAGGTTGGTCATACCCGCTCCTTTGTCTGACCTTCAGTGTCCCCCTCAGTCCCATTGGTCCAGTCTGAGCATGACCTGCATCATTTGCTGTCTTGGGTTTGTTTGGCCTTGAAAACTCTGGTCCATGTTTTTAGACCTAAATCAAGCCTTATGCATGCAATCTTTTCTGGGCCTCCTCTGGTGCGAGACCCAGTGACTGGCAGATCTACATTGCAGTTTAAGGCCAAACTGCCCTGTTACGTATCATTCACCTTTAGACTGTAATTTTAGACTTTAAACAGTTCTTTAGACTGTAAACAAGTCCACAAAGTACTTGTTCAGGGTAAGATTTGGGAAGAGATTTCAACTTTTTTGATGAGTCTCATGATAATCTCCAAGAGACATCCATTATACCCTTTCAGGGCCAAAACCACCTTTGTAAAATGGCTCTAATAGATACCGCTGAGTGTCCGTCACGCAGCCACTTGCTAAGTGTACATCTCCCACTTCTCATGTAACGTCACAAAATCCTGAAGTGTGGAGCCGGTGTCTCCATTTTACAGATGCAGAAAGTGAGGGTCAGAGACTCGCCCAAAGCTTTGCATTAGTAAAGGAATGAGACGCTGACCTGTATTACAAGAGTTAGAAGTTCTCCTGGAGTCTATGTTTTACTTTGGAAGCCTCTCAGAACAACCTCAAAGTATTGCCTCATGTATCAATCTGTTTAAGGAATAAAATTCTGAAGCAAAAAAAAAAAATGTCAGAGTAATGAAAACTGGGGGTGGGGGGAGTGTTGAAAGGTCAACCACAACACAGCTGAATATATTCTTAGACCCACCAGGAATAGGTCATGCCAAATAGTGATAAATATTGTGGAGAAAAATAAAGAAATGCTCGGAGATGAGAAGTGTTGGGTCTGGTGGGAGGGTGGTTATTCTATACAGGCCGTCTGGGAAGGTCTCAGTAAGAGAGTGACATTGAAACAAAGCTCTTTAGAAAGAGGTGAGCCTAAACCATGCTGACACATGGAAAAGGAAATTTCGGGTATAGCAACAGAAAGAACAAAGGCTTGGGGGTGGGGCAAGATACCAGGTTTGTTTCAAGACCAGCAGGGGCGACAGAGTGGCTGTTGTCAAGTGTCTATCCTAGTGGACAGAAATAGGAGCTGGGGTCAGATTGTGTTGGTTCTCATGGTTTTGTGTGAAGAACACCTATCTTTGGGGAACTATGACACAGTTTGTGTGTGTGTGTGTGTGTGTGTGTAATTTTTTGATCTCTGTCCTCTGATACAGCAGGATGTCATGAAGTTCAACAACCTTTGAACATGGAGGCTGTTTTTTTTTTATTTTTTATTTTTTGTTGTGGTTAGAATCTATATCAGATTGGGACCCGAGAATCATTTCCTGCTCAGGATCTGAGCAGAAGTAACTTCCTGGGAAGTGAAGGAAGGTGCCCAAAGTTGACTTATCATCACCCACTTACCACCCAGGGAGTCTAGTAGGTTATAATTAGATATCCTCCACGGGAGCAAAGAAGCTAAGGTATTTATATACCATTCCCTGTTGGCAGTCAAGGTCTACTTTCTGGGATGCACTGGCCCTTCAGGATGTCCAGTCAGCTCTCTGGGACACAGTACCAGGGAGAACTCGCAGGCATATCATGTCAGTTCTGGCTGGCAGGAAGGTTAGCAGTGCTCAGAACAAAGGTAAGAGAAGTCTGTGGTAGGGCAGGGCCCATGGGGGGAGTTAGACTTGCTTGTTGGCTTCTTCTAATCTTCAAATCTATTTTTGGACACTTGTTAAGAGAGGAGAAACAGGAAGTGTCCTCATTTACCATTCCATCGAGGCAACTTTGGCTGGAAGGATCTCTCGGAAGGGGTCAATGGGAGCTTGAGATGCACACACAGATCACTCACGCCTACTTCTGTCTTTCTCTGTCCATCCTTCCTTCCTTCTTTCCTTCCTCCCTCTTTCCTTCAAAAGTAGAAGATAACGAATGTGTAAAACATACATTAGTTTCAAACAGAATTTTTAAAGGAACGAGAGAGAATATTTATTACTAATTGCTATCATCAGGGTGAGGATTATATCTTGGCAAACTGCACAGGAGCTTTCGCAAAGATCCTCATTAAAATCATCAGTGATTCATGGAGACTTAGTCTGGCAGATGACAGCCCTGCAATTCACACTGTCAGGGATAGCGACCGCAGGGATTAGGGAAAAGCATTACTTCTTACCTCCAACTTTCTCTTGCTCCCCGCTGTCCAGGATGTCGTTTCTGTAGTGAGACTTTCACAAACAGAGAAACCAGGAAACCTCACTCCTCCAGCATGCCTCATAACCAAACACTCTGCTCCAGGGAGGGTTGTTCAGCCCTTGGAAGAACCAACAGATCTCTCCATGCCAATCAGTTTCTGGGATCTGACAGCTTGGGAAGGGCTTGCATAGCTGCCCCTTATCTTTTCTCCCCACGCTTGCTGTTTTTATTCTCATTGCTAAATGCAAATTGGTTCTTGGATTTGGCATGGCATGATGTTGTATTCTTCACATGAGGGTAGCCTTTAGGACCAGAGAAGAATTTAGCCACATTTTAACCTACGGCCCGAGATAGTACATTTCAAAGTAACAAACCCTGGCTGAATTAAAATTGGTGGGATAAGGTTTTGTTGTTTCCCCTCCCCCCCAAATCAAAGCCTCCAGCAGAATTACTGGCCACAATGCCCAGGTATGTAATTATTGCAGAGAGTGTTGACATTAGCATGTACAAACACTTCTAGAGAATCTACTATATAACAGATACAGATACGACAGTACTGTCTGAACACAAGGAAGACACAGTCTGGAACTCAAGGGACTCACAGTCTCATGAACAGTTGGTAGAATATGGGAAATACTAGCACATCTGTTTGCAGCCTTTTGTGGTCCTGGCTTCGCTTAGGTTGTAGAAGGCTTAAGACAAAAAGGTATAAAGTGCTGGTTAAGTTGGAGAAGGGTTGTCCTGAAAAAGCAGGCTTTTCACAATCCATCAGAAATGTTTGTGCCAGTAGGTCACTTATGCCAAGGATTGGGAATGTTCACCAATCAGTATCCCAGGGGCTGTTCTCTCAACAGCTCAGAACAGGGTGTCTTGAAGATGTATGACCTTTGCAGGGATTCTCAGTTGAGGGTTTTGTACTCTGTGGGAGCTGACTTTGAGTATCCTGTCTGTAACGTATGAGTCTCCTTGTCACAGGGTTTCTTTCTAGGCTTACCCTGATATCTCCTCGTGTCATGATGGTGCTATTGGCTATGGCATTCAGATCCGGTGTGACTCAGAACCTCTCCAAAGGGCAATACAAAAGTCAGGGGTCCCCATAGCCAAGAAAGCAGCCCAAAGTTTTGAATAGCTTTCTGCAGCAGCTTGTCCACAGGCTAATAGCCACACAAGCTAACAATCGTACCAATAATTATAAATCCAAGTTCTAAGAAACAAAGGGGAGTGAAGGGGAAGGCAAGCTTGAACATTTGGTTAAAAATCAAAACAAGGCATTGGTTTAGGGCCAAGAAGATGCCTCAGAGGATAAGAGTGCTTGCTGCCATGCCTGACAATCTTGAGTTTGGTTCCTAGAACCAACATGGTGGAGGAAGAGGACTAATGCCTTCGAGTTGTCCTTTGACGTCAACACCTGTGCTATGGCATGCACATGCCTCCCCCACCACAATTTTAAAAGGAGCAGTTTTATCCTCAAATCATTTGTAAATCTGGAGTTACAAGTTATGTATACATGCCTCAGAGACAAAGGCTAAGAAGTGTAGCCAAAGCACCCTGGGTAAAGAATTACCGTGTGTGTGTGTGTGTGTGTGTGTGTGTGTGTGTGTGTGTAGTCAACAGGGATATCAGAGCACTAAGAAACAGCCAGTCTCTCTTAAAGCACCACTCTCTAGAGATATGAGTGTATGCACATACTTCTCCAACACAAAGATAAAGGCATGCCTGTGGGATTTCTAAGCACTTGGCTTCTGCTTTCAGATGTGCAGACTATGTGTCTGGAGCTCCAGACAGTCCTCCAGCTTCAGTGGATGCCCAAGTCACGGTCAGCATCGTGAGATGACCTGTGTGTGTCAGGTGTCTGTGGTCACGTGCATGAGAGGGTAAGAGCAGGAGACATGGAAAGGCTGATGAAGAATCCCCGTGGCAGCTAAAACAAATCCAAGCAAAACAGTGTCTACAGTAGGTTTAATGAAAAACAATTTCCTCAAAATGACATCCAATATTTAGGGACACATTTCCTGTTCTACAGATGCTATCAAAGTATAAACATAATGCAAAGATAATACTTAAGGGACTCAAAACATCCCACAAATTGCTTGATGTAAAGTGACAAAATAGTCTGTTGTTATTGTGTGCTGCTTGGCAGAGTTCTTCCTTTGTTAAACATTAGAATAAAGTGACATCAGGTTGTCACTTAGCAAATGGTCCCCTGCTTTCTAAACCGTCCAGCAGATGGTCCAGGTGATGAAGTGCAGCCCCAGTGTGATTGTGTTTTTGCTAGCAGCCTCCGCCCTGCGCTGCTGCGATCACTCAGCTTCTCTCCGTCAGGCCACCTCATCAGGCTGCCATTCCTCCGTGTCCCACACCCCAGGTCACATGCATCACAGTCAAGCCACACAGCTCTAGAGTTAAATCACCCACCTTCTTAATGTCAACTCCTTCGGTGGGTTTTCTTCCCCATTCTTCATGGGCCCCCCTCAGTCTCTACAAGGTTGCTCGCAACATCCCTGGCCTCAGTCGAAAACTCCGGGAATTCTCTAAGAAGGAGCAAGATTGTCCTTGCCTGGTGTAGCTCCCTCTTTCTCTTTACAGAACATAAAACTGGAGGAGGCCAAGCCGGATGCCACTCTTCCCAGTTACCCCAAAAGTCAAAAGAAAGAGATTAGCATAGATTTAAGTTTATCATAGACAAGAACTCCCAGAATTCCAATGGTTGAACTTCTCTTCTTCCCTCACAGATGAAAAGATGAGGGTCCAGCAAATGTTGTGCTTGCAACTGGCTGGGGTAGCAGTAGCCCCAAACCTTCTGTGGATAATTTCAAGCAGACCTCTTCTAAAATGTGTTTTTGTGAATTTAAACTGTTACCATCTTTTCATGAATCCACCAAGTATACATTTTTTTCCTTGTGGTTGCTCTTTATACTCATTGATTCTGTACAAGAACCAGCAGCTGGTTATATTTTAGAGATCAGAAAAGGGAATCATCCCCATCAGAAGAAAGAGATATAGTGACCCATGACAGCGGGCAGACCTCAAGGGAGGGCAATAATGTTGACCCCTGAGAGACACACAGAAGGGCTAGTCATCTTTTCAAGAAGAACATTTGTGCACAGAATCTCTGTGTCTGTGAATTGTTTCTGAATTAGAACAAGAAGTATGTAGCTGCCCACCATATGTAATTACACAGCTGCAGAAATGTAAGAAATGACTCTGCTATCATTTATTTCAAAATTATCACAAGGTGAAGCATGGAATTCTGAGACAAGGGTAACCAACATCATATTTCTAACCAAGATATGGAAAATTAGTAGTAGTTCATGCTGTCGGTGGTGGGGAATGAGTAAAGATACAGAACAGAACAGACCTTCATATGAGATAGTGAACTCAGTTCATGCTACAGTTCAGTAACCTGCACAATGAGACTGTATTTCTGTCTTTCAGCACTATTCAGCCTATAGCTCCAATGATGATGTCATGAAGGGCTTTGATTCTCTCATTGTGGCTTTAGCTAGGACTTGAAGGATCTGAGCTTGTTCACTTTCTGTAGGTCTTCAAGCATACTGAAAGTGATCAAGAGCCTGGCGGTAATGGCACACACCTTTAATCCTAGCACTCGGGATGCAGAAGCAGGCAGATCTCCATGAGTTCAAGGCCAGCTTGGTCTACAAGACCTAGTTTCAGGACAGCTAGGACTGTTACACAGAGAAACCCTGTCTTGAAAAACCAAAACAAACAAACAACAACAAAAAACCCCATACTACAGCCCTCACAGTCTATCCTTACTATCTCTATAGCCAAGTATAGCAGCCATCTATTTCCAATTTGTTTCCATTGGCCCTCTAACCCAACCAGCTATAGGTGTTACAATGACTGCAAATGGCTTGCTAGTATCCCATTGCCCTTGGAAAGGAGATAAATACTGCACTAAAACCCCCAAACATGACCGCAGGAATCCCCAAACCCTGCCTCTTGAAATTACTTCTAGAATCAGTTTCTTATCTATCAGAGTCCAATCTGGATGCAGAAAACATAAAGTAATTTTAAAGGCAAAAATTAAATTACAGCAATATACTATTGGATAATAACAAATATACCTATGTGAGGGTCCACAGACGTGAACCTATTCCACATTGACTGGACAACAGAGTGGCTACAAACAAGATTCTGACCTAGGGTGTGGTTAATTAGTATTTTGGGTAAGAGGTGGATCCACTCCCCCTGGACCACTTCCCCTTGAATTGGAGAATTCAAGTCTGTTCCTCATATCATGTTAATAAAGTCTGTTCCCCTCTCACCCCCCGCTTTTGGAGTGAAGTGTATAAGCATGTGGAAAATAAATGAGGTGGATTCAGTATTCACTGAATTTCCCTCCCGATGCTGTTCTGTGTTTCTGTCTTTTATTTCTCTCATATCTCTGTTCCTGTTGCTTAATAATTCTAATCCTCATGCCCCTACCTTGGAACGTATGTGTTTCATTGAGGCTGGTCTTCAATATACCTAGCAGTCAGTGTCCCTAGAGCTGGGGTGAAATGCTCCAGAAAGGGGTGTTATTCCCTATAAGGCTGACATGTAGACCTCCTAGAGGCCATTGGATTTTTTTGTTTAATTACTGTGGTACCACTGCAAAGACAACTGAGAAGGTTCTGGGATCAGGAGGGGGTGCCTGGTCCTGATGGGGAAATAATATCTGTAGTTCCCAGACAGGTTGTTAGTGGAATGATGCCAGCACTCCCCTTGGAAGCTAGCTGAAGGAGGCTGTAGAAGAAGATGGTTTCTATGGTCTAAGTGGGAGCAGAGTCTGCTGCAGCTCTGTGCTGTAAATGCTATGGGACTGATGAAGCTACCTGCTGAGTATTGGATGCTGGGACATGAGCCTTGAAGAAGCACACTGGAACCAGGAAGAGAGATTCCTCCAATCCAGAGTCTACCATGTGGGCATTTTGACCAGCCCTTAGTATGCTTTATCTTGGTTAGTACCATTGTACTGATAGTATATATTAAAACAAACTGTATGTATAAGTCATCTACTCAAGTGCAAACACTCTTTGGGGACAAATTTGTTTGCTTTCAAAGGTGATATGGCTTATACACCATCTGGATCACCATTGCTGCAGGAGTAGAACAAAGAGGAGTCTCTGAGCAGGTGACAGGGACAGTTTGGACAATGTAAGGGTAACATTACACCACAGCAAATGTCCTGGCACAATAGACACGCCCATTTCATTGACAACCTGGAGAAAGGTGAGTTCCCCTTCAGCAGGAGGTTTCACACATATGATGACCTAGATATCAGAGACTCTTTCAACAGTGGTTCTCTATTCCCTAAACCTCATCATCATCTTCGTTCATCATTGCCTTGGGTCGTCATCCTAGTCATCCAGCTGGTGGGAGAAGAGAACACAGAAAAATGGCCCTGTTTCTCTAAAATTTGACCTGAAACATACATGGAAGTCTTGTATATGTTCTATAAGGGAGGACCAGTTACATGGTTGCTGCTGCTTACATTTATAGTTGAGAATCCTTTGTGAGGGCCACTTTCTCTCAACTGCATACCAAAAAGGGAGGCATACTTTAGGAGTGGCCAGGTCTCTGAGACAGGACTATGGGTCACAAGGGACACATGTTGTCACTAACCAGTGCATGGTTTTGTTTCTGGCATTTAAAAATAAGACTACAGGTGAGAGGGTGGGATCTGGTGAGGCTGGATTCTAGTCTGGGCCTCAGCAAAGCAAGGACACAGGCCACACATATTCATTAACAAAAGGAAAGGCAAAAGGCATCTTTACCATCCATACCCATGATGTTTTCTGTCATTTCCAGAACTTTGTTTTATGATGTAGCATTTTTATTTTAAGTCACATGATAAAGAATGGAAGATGATGAAGTCAAATGCTATTTAGTATGATTAAGGTTGCTAAAAATTCATAAGAGACTCAGACAAGAGGATGAAGATGGGGGCCTAGTTCCTGGAATCTTTGATCTCAGAAAGAGAGCTCAGGGGTCCCATGGTTAGGGCCTAGGATCAGAAACAAGATGGACTAACATCAGTGGGCTCTCTCTTATTTACACCTGCTGAGAAGGGCTTCATTTGCATCAGAGCTGAGAAGTGGTTATTTTTTTAGTGGAGCATTGAGCAATCTCCACCAACATTAGAAGGAGATATTGAAGTCAGGAACCGAGGAGCCCAGGTTCTTTCTGAAGTTCCAAGATGAACTGACAGAGGTGGGGCCGGGGTGCAGGATAGCAGTGTGATACAGACTGGTTAATAGCTGTTCTCATTTCTTCCTCTTCCTCTTCTTCTTCTTCTTCTTCTTCTTCTTCTTCTTCTTCTTCTTCTTCTTCTTCTTCTTCTTCTTCTTCTTCTTCTTCTTCTTCTTCTTCTTCTTCCTCTTCTCCTTCTCTTCCTCCTTCTTTCTCTTCTTCTTCCTCTTACCCTTCCTTCTTCCTCTTCCTTTCTCCTCCTCCTTTCTTTTGGCTTATGGAGGGAAGGAGCAACTTCTGATTATTGCTGGCATTGAAGTAATAGCTTTTGTCATTGTTGTTGGTGGCCACTGACTTCTTATAATTCATAGAGAAATGGCAATCAGAAAGAGAATTTGTGAAAAGGAAACCTGAGGGGAAAATGACCAGAGTCAGAGTCCTGCAAGCTATTCTGAGGCTGGGTAAAACCCAGGGCTCCATTCTCCAGTATGGCTATGTGATTTCTCTCCTCTTCACATCAAGTTGACAGAGTGACTTGGCTGGTTGGGCTGGGATTACAGTGGCCTAGACAGGTCCAGAAGGTCTGACCATTTCTGCCTTTCTATTCTGGGTCCTTTAGAATGGCCAGAATTTTACCTGCTGGAAGCAGCCTCCTCTAGTGGGGTTGCGTAATCTCAGTCCTCAGTTATTTCTATGGATAGAATTCCTCTGTGGCTATGAATGGAAGTGTGAGTTGCCTGCATATTATGAGCTCTGCCACAGGAGAAAAATGCAATCATAAGCCAGGGACGTAATGGCATAGCATTGAAGTGCTACATGGACGGCTGCCCAGACCCCAGTGTGCGATGGCAGACCATTCAAGTGCTACGTGACCTTGAGACTATAGAATCAATTTATCAATTTTTAACTTGATAGTTGTGCAGATATCTATAAAATATTTATAGCTTTTATAAATTATATTGTTCATGAACAGCTTTTAAGATATTTACTTGGGAAATTTTTCTATAGATTACTGTGCTCTACCTGTTAGATCTATATCACTGCACACTGGGCTATTAGTCATGAAATCTAGATTCCTTTTTTAGCTTTTGATATGAAACTCTGTGGCCTTGGACAAGTCCATTTGCTCCTCTGATTCTTTTTGTGTTTAAAATCAGAATGTGGGATTGTGGACTACCCAAGATCCTTTCAGCCAGGTACAACATGTGTTTTACTTCTAGCAGAAACAAGGCCAGCAGCTCTCAGATTGTAGCAGGTTTTTTTTAGCTGTCCATCAAAGAGTCTTAGCTTAGCACACCTAGAGCCCAGTGCAAGTGGGAAGAAGACTCCATCTGCCCGTCTAGATGGGAGTAAGACTTCTGAATTGTAACATGTGAAGAAAGTCTGGAATGTAATTGCAGAGGCATAGACTTCAGGCTTTGCAACCAAACCACTGGTGGTGGGTTACCTGGAGGCTTCCAAGTCAGCAAATCAGGGACTGTGGCACACCAATACTTATTGCGGCATTACTCACAATATATAGATTATGAAATAATGTAGGTGTCCAAGAACAGAAGAATGGACAAAGAATATGTGACATATTGCAAGGGATTTTTATCATCCATGAAGAATAATGGTATGTCTTAGAGAAAAGTGGGTACTACTGAAAGTAGCCATACTAAGTAAATTTAGCCATCTTCAGAAAGAATAACATGTTTGCTGTCATAGACTAGCTTCAAACTTGAGGAGATCTAACTGCCTCCCAAGTGCTGAGATTAAAGGCATGTGCCACTGCACTGAACCCTCCCATCTACTCTTCCATTTTCTTATGCAACAGCCTCAGCCACAGCTTAATGAACCTTACTTAGAAACCCACAGTGGGTGGTTACTGGAACTGGAGAGGTCTGAAGTGGATAGGACAGTGGGTATATAAGAATGTTGTAGTTTATATAATATAGGTCAAAGACACAGTAGAATGCCCAGAAATGTTTGTAGATTAGCTTACGAGGGGAAAATGTTCAATGTGGACTCCTCTCAAAAATATTATGGTAAATGGGTTAACGAAATGACTCAGTGGGTAAAGGCACTTGCCTCCAACTCTGTTCAACTGAGTGCAATGGCTGGAACCCTCATAATGGGCAAAGGACTCTTAAGGGTTATCCCCTGACCACCATATGAGAGTCTTGGTATACACACACACTTACACACACACACACACACACACACACACACACACACACACACACACACACAGGAGAGAGAGAGCGAGAGCGAGAGAGAGAGAGAGAGAGAGAGAGAGAGAGAGAGAGACAGGAGAAGGATGAGGTAGGAACATCAAGAGTTTGAGGCTAGCCTAGGCTGTATAGCAAGACTTGTCTCAAAACAACATAAAGGACATAGCTTAACCTTATTGCTCTATGAAGTAGGGACCTTCCAGTGTTGCTTTTTCAGTTTTAAGAAATCATCAAATTGGCCAAGGGGACCCAGTTCACATGAGTCAGAATGTAGAGTTTTCCCTAGCAGGTTGATGCTCTCAGCCAATGGACTTGCCACTTCACAGCAAAGGAGAGACCTTGTGCTACCCATGGTACATCAGACCACAGAGGAGGCTCGGAGGAAGGCTGCTCTCTTCAAGTTTCTCTTGTCTTTTCAGTTTCCTCCCTACTCTTCCCATGGGAGAAGCTTTCGTTCCTTCTATTCATTTTTGATCATTTTTGTGCAGTGGCTGGAAAAACACTCCACTCTTATATCTTCTTTTGTGAATGTCTCAGTGTTGAGGGGGAAAAAAGACCAAGCTAAAGGAAAGGGGTGACTTAGTTGGTTGGAGGGAAAGAGGGACTGCATACAGTCAAGCCTATTATGTAAGAGACAACGAGGGCTGTGCATATACAATCTAATTTTTAACAAGCATCATAATATCACATTCATGTTGGGGCTGGGAAAAAGACTTTTGCTTAATGCTTTTGAGTAAGTCTAATCAGGTGGTCTGTCACACACAGTGTCATCCTTGTTCCCAAATGAAACCTAAACAGGTGCACAAACACTTCACACAGCTTGCTGAACCTCGCTTATGGATGGAGGAGTCCTGAGCCAAGCCAGATGGGCAGGGGTCCCGGAATGGCTGGTAGTGTGACCATGGGAATTCTCGTTTGTGAAGCACAGGAGTGTGGGATTCCAGAGGCTCTGAGGACAGAGCGTCTGAGAGGATTTCTAGAGACTGTCCCAGATAGATCATTTAAAACTTTTCTTCCTAGAGAAGGAGGCTTTGTGCTCCCCAAGGCCACCCATTCTCAGGATTCAAAGCTGCCCAATGGCCACAATAAGAATGGGATGGCTTTATAAAAATTTTTCACACTGGTACTTTAATTAAAAGAAAATCCTTCTATGTTCTGTAGCATTTAAAAACGTCATTGTAATAATGTTTGCGGAAATAAAGACTTCCTTTGTATGCTTTGCAGCCACATCTCCATGGCAGTGAGGGTTGCTGGAGAGACAGAGCCTCTTGAATGCACTATGCAAATTTATGAAAACAACATGTAAATCAGTATAGTTCTAGTGACTCAAAACAAATAAACAAACACATGAAAGAAAGGGAGTGATTACTATGCCTAATGGGAGATTCCTGACTGCGCCCATAGGGTTGTTCAGGGGTGTGTGCTGTGTGTGTGTTTCATGTGTGTATGAGTGTATATGAAATGTGTGTATGAGTGTATATGAATGTGTGTGTATGTGTATAGGGTATAATGTGTATATGATTATATGTGAATGTGTATGTATGAACTATGTGTGTATGAGTACATGTGACTGTGTGTGTATGGCATGTATGTGTGAACTGTATGTGTTTGTATGTGTGTGTGCATGTGTGTATGCATATGTGCATTGTGTGTGTGTGAGTGTATGTATGCATAGCATGTATAAAGTGATGGAGGAGATGTTAGGGCAATGATGAGACTTCACCGAACCAAAGAAAGGAGACCCTCATGGGCCTTTGCTGTTCTCTGAGCCCCAGAACTCTCCCTTGTCTGGAGCAATAGTTATTATTGGAGTAAAGTGGACTGTGCTGCATTCAGGAAAGATTCCCAGACCTAGAAATCAGGGCAGGAGGAGAACTCCCTTAAATTCTGGTTCTGAGGCCCAGCCAGGCCACAGGTTAGAGGCCTCATCTCTGGCAGTCCCCTGCTTGGGTCTCTACAAGACCATCTGCATGTATCCCTCCAGAGCTTGTACTCCATTCTGTACTGCATTCTGGGCACCGGGGAAATACAAGCTTTCTGACACTGAAGTTAGCTGACTTGTTAGGAAGTTACTCCTCTGGTCTAAGGAGGGATTCTGTAGTTTGCTAGTTCTGCTTTGGCATTTTGGAAGCTGGTTCTACGATGTGGAGTTTCATTGAGCCTCTGTATCAACAGTAGTGAAAGGGCACATGAGCGGGGACATTTTCTTGCCAGCCTTGAGTGTCTTATCATCTTGGAGAATTGGTTTCCTTTGAGTCTTAGATGCCTCCTAAGGGTGAAACTGAGTTGGATGAACATTAAGGGCTCTTGAAGATAAGCATCATGGGAAAGGGGGTCTTTGAAGAAGATTCTCCTGTGCTCTATTCACCCACAGTAGCCCTGGTTTGGAAAGGAGGGTGCATGCTGCTGGTTCTGGGTAATTTGAATATGCAGTTCTGAATGGTTTGGTAATTTGTTATATTCTTCAAATACAGTGGCGTTGGCATATTATATTTGCACACAATTGTAGGGTGCTGCAGTAATACTAGAACTAATTTTTCTTTCTTGATATTAGAGCCTTCTGGACTTATTGAGTGAGTTTATGAAAACAATATGTAAATAAGAATTCAAGTATTTTAAGTAACTCACTCAAATAGGACTAAGTATCAAAACTTGAGTTATGTTTATAGTTAGCAGCCTAGCTAGAGTTTATGTCACAATTGTCAGACTTATTTTATACTCCACAATGTAGTGGTTTTCATCTATGTATTACTATCTAATAGGTTAGCAAATAATTTACCACCTGAATGAATTCTTGAAAATATCTTTTTTTGTTTTGGACACACAGGTGACTGGCAAGTAAGGTGAATCTGAAGACTCACTGACCCCAAAGTTCTCCCATCTCTCATTCTTTCTTTTCTGTCCACACTATCTTCTCCCCTCATAAATAAGTACCTGTCATGTCCAGTGACCAGAGACTTTGTATTTTGATTTCCTTAGCTTTACAGAGAAGTATCCCAATTATCCTAAAAAGCTTCAATCCCTTGATTTCAGTGTGTCTGGTGTCAAAGACTGTCTTTCGTAGATGGAAGTTTCTGTCCTGCTCAGTCCCACTATCGTTCAGTCTCAAAGAAACACAGTTTATATTAATTGTAAACTGTTTGATCTACTAGCTTGGGTTTATTATTAACTAGCTCTTTTCTTCTCATTCATGATAACAACTTTATTAGTCAAGAATAAAGAAATTCCTCCAACTTTATTAACAAGCCAAAAGCAACATTTAGGACTCACATTTGCCCTATGATGTTGTTTTGCATACCTGTCCCATATTGTCTGCTTTCTGTAATAACACAGAGCAAAGCAAAACCTGTATATACTGTGAGAGAGAAAACACAGCTGCCAATATTTATGGAAGTATTGTTATGTTGAAATTCTCAAGAAAAACTAATAAAAGATTTTTAAAACAATGAGTGAATACTAGAAACTTGAGGGAATACAAGAAGTTAATTGCTTTCTTTTTTTAATGTATTTTTTTATTTTTTTCCATTCAAAAATTTCCACTTCTTCCCCTCCTCCCATTCACCTGCCTACCTCCCCCTCCAGCCTTAGGAGAGGGCAGGGCACCCTGCCCTGTGGGAAGTCCAAGGCCCTCTCCCCTCCATCCCGGCCTAGGAAGGTGTGCTTCCAAATAGAATAGGGTCCCAAAAAGCCAGTACATGCAGTAGAAATAAGTCCCAGTACCATTATCAATGGCTTCTCAGTCAGCCCCCATTGTCAGCCACATTCAGAGAGTCTGCTTTGATCACATACTCGTTCATTCCCGGTCCAGCTGGATTTTGTGAGCTCCCATTAGATCATGCACACTGTCTCAGTGGGTGGCCAACCCCTCGTGGTCCTGACTTCCATGCTCATCATCTCCCTCCCTCTACTCTTCAACTGGACCTTGGGAGCTCAGTCCAGTGCTCTGATGTGGGTCTCTGTCTCTATCTCCATCCATTGCCAGACAAAGATTCTATGGTGATATTCGAGATAATCATCAGTGTTATTATGGGGCAAGGCTAGTATTAACTAGCTCTTATAACTTAAATTAGCCCATAATTATTGTCTATGTTTAGCCACGTGACTTGATACCTTTTCTCAGTAAGGCATTCTCATCATGCTTCTTATGTGTCTAGCTGATGACTGTGTCTCTTCTTTCCCTCTTTCCAGAATTCTCCTAGTCTGGTCGCTCTGCCTATACTTCCTGCCTGGCTACTGTCCAATCAGTGTTTTGTTAAACCAACATGAATGACAAATCTTTACAGTGTACTAGAGCATTCTCCCACAACAGTCTTTCCCAGGATGATAAGATTGCCTGATCCTTTCGTTCACTACTGTCCATCAGAGCATGGAACAACTTTAGTTTATCATACTGTACAGGTCTATAGGATGGTGGGGTACAGTGGCAGAGCACAGCCTAGGAGGGGCATACCTCATCTCAGACCTCCTCTATTGCCTCAACAAACTCAGGGTTAACAGTTCAGAGAATCACCAGTAGCTACAATGAAACAGAGACAGGGAAATTTTTTTTCCAATAACATATTTTGTTAACAAAGATGTCCAAAATACTATTATTTCCAGTTTGAGTCAACACAAATTATTAATAAGATACTAAAACCAAGCATGTATAACCTGGTGGCTGCTTTGCAATCTCAGCACATCCATTTGGGACTATCAACACTTGACGTGTTCAGTAGGTGCATGGCCGCTGGTTGTTGGGCTGGACAGCAGGAATTGAAGCCTTCAGCCTTTTGACAGTTTGCTTGGGACCTCAGGAGGCTGCAGATGTGAGATGCGGAGAAGCCTGCTTCCAAATACATGTGCTGTATTTGTGTGAATTGTTTATCTTTGCAGTAATATGAACAACCATTCCATCCTGTATGCCTACTTATGTAATTAATTAGCATTTATATAACAGTTTATGTTTGCAGAGTGCTTTATTGATGTAGTTGCCAGTATATTTATCTACTTCCATGTTTATGCTTTCCTATTTGCCTACCTGTGCTAATTACTGCTATAATTATTGAAGGTGTTTAAGAATACAACTCGTAGTTACCTTCAAGATTACCAACTACTATTTTAATAAGAGTAATAAAGTCTATCTTCCCTTTCTCGGATCTGCTGTTTCACAAAGAAATTTTATATCTCCATCCAATATTCTCCAAGTTCTTGTTCTGCCTAAGAGTCAAAAAATACATTTAAAAGCAATTTAGTAATTGTCTTTCCCCCTTTGTCAGCTTAAATTTTGTACAAATGTGATAGAAATTGAATGTCGTATCTCATAAAAACAGTCTCAAAATACACAGCCCTCCAACATGAAAAGAATAATTACAATATTGAGTGTCATTTCTCAGTAATCATCCAAAATTTATCTTTAGTGTGTGTGTCTTTGTACACGTGTGTTTGTGTGCATATGTGTGAATGGATGCACATATATGTTTTCATGTACATGTGGAGGCCAAAGGTTGATATCAGGTGTCTTCCTTTATTGTTTTCTACTTATTCCTCGAGACAGGATCTCTTACTGAACTTGGAACTCACAATGTGGCTAAGCTGACTCACCAAGTCCTACCTATCATCCTGCCACTGTTCCCAATACTAGGAGCACAGGCACACTGTCATTTGTGTTTTTTTATGTAACTGCTGGGGATTCAGACTCAGGTCTTTGTGCCCACATGGCAAACACTATCCATTGAACCCATCTTCCCAGTTATTCATTTAAAACTACTTTCTGACAAGTAATAGAGTCCAAAGGCAGGAGGAGACTAAGAATGAATAGATAGAGTCCAGGGTACCGTGTCCTGGTCACTCAGGTCACACAATGCTGGAGTTGGCTCTCCAGGGATGAGAGGTGAGGCACAAAGAATGGAAAGAGCAGGGAGAAATGGAGGTGTGTTGTGATTGGGCGATCTCCACCTCGCCCACTGCTCTCCCCGGCACCTCCCTTCTCCTCCCAAATCAATGAGGAGGGAAATTACAGTATTCCAATTCATCCCATGGTTCCGTGGCTCAAGGTAAGTGGAAACAGCAGAGAGAGGAATGCTATACATCACACAACGAGAAGGGAGCACAAAAATTTGTACCAACAGCTACGAAAATGCAGCCGGCGCCACAGCAAAACCAGGCAGCTCTTGACTACAACGACAACACCACCCAAGAGACCTGAGGCCAACTCCCACACTGAAGCAATTTTGTGAGCCCCAAATTGGGGATTAGAGCCGAACGCGAGCGAGCGGGCCTTCTCCACAAATCAGCACACACCCACGGCTTCTGCTCCCTGCTCTGCTGCTCCCTGGAGGAAGCCATCAAGGCTCTTTCTGTCTCTCTTTAAAATGGGAGCTAAATTAGTAACTTACCGCAAAGGAGTGTTTTCTTAATTACTCGCGTACAAATTACTTGACATTAGTGAATGAAAGGTATCAAGGAGAATGCAAGCTATTACCATGATTATTTTTGTTCTAATATAAAGCGGTGGACCAGAAGCCCTTTCTATCTGTGGATTATGTTTTAGTTCCCTGATGCTTCAGGGACTGGTTCCTAAGGCTCCAAACGCCATTAGTACAAGCAGCCTTTCAAGGCGGATCAAGAGAGGCTAGCATTTCAGGCTGAAGCTTGCTGGGTGTGGAGTTGAAAGAGTAGATTCAGGGGAGAGGACGGGAGCCCGAGTGGCGGCCTCATCCTGGCTGGCCACAATGTGAGAAGATTCATTTCTCATAACCTCCAGTTTCCGCTCATCCTGTTTGAAGCCTTGGTGGAATAGCCTCGGGGAGGTAGAGAGGTAGATTCCCCAGACTCCACCACCACCACCGTCACATGACTCCACTGCCATGTGCTCTAAAGCACAAAATAACAGGCATCAAAAGTAAACATGAGAGTTCCAGACTGGCCTGGTCTAAATAGTGAGTTCCAAGCCAGTCAGGGCTATATGCTGATCCTTTGTCCCTCGTAAAACCCATCACCGCTACCACCACCACCACCACCACCACCACCGAAAACACTGCCAATGACAAAAATAAGCATGGATTGGCACAATATGCCATTGCTGGAGAGGAAAGAATGGTTTCCTCTAAGTGACGGCTGAGCCTCTGTGGAAAGAGGGACGTGAGAAAGAACCTCCTAGTCTGGCTCGAGAGTTTCGGCTTCTCTGAAAAACTACCAGAGCCTAGTGAAGACTGCGATAAATAGGCGTTTTAAAGAGTGGCGGTCCTGCCCTGGAGGCAGCCTCAGAGGGCAACCTCACCGGCCTAGCGAACGTGAGCTTCCCGGCCTGGCCTTGGTTTGCCTCTGCCTCTGTGAAGCTCGCAGTCTTCACGAGGAGTGCAGATTCGGGAGAAAGTGGCTCAGCCTGGCAACCGTTTCAGAAAGTTGCGTGGCGGTAGCATAAGGCCTTGGATGCTTCCCGTGGAATCCTTTTGATCAAAACATGTACTCTGCCAGAGTGGGCAGTAGGCTTCTGGATAATTAGACAAGTTCCCATCCAGCGAGATGGTGAGAGAGAGGGAGCCATACCCACTGGATTTCTCCGTAATAGAGAGGTGTTTATTCTCTTCTCTGAAATATCTTCCTGATGAATTCCAGTGTGTTATGTTTACTATTAATGTCTTAATGATAGTGATAGGAGACTGTTTAAACCTCATTTCATGGCCGACTTTCTATATAGAAAAGCTCTCTCTCCGCCCATATGCAATTTTCTGTCCATTCATTAATTGTACTGCTGCTCTCCTAAGTTTATTTACTGCTTCTAAATATGTATCTTAATTTACATGTCAAGTCCCACGGGGTGGCTATAAAATGTAAAATCTTATATAATAGCAGGAGCAGGCGCAAATATTTTATATCCGGGGCTGCTTCTGAATCCTAATTCTGCAGATGGCGCGAGGTTCATTTTTATAGAAGCCATTGAAAACTAATAAATGCCATCCACATCATTCAGCATTGTCAATAATATACCAGATTGTGTGCCCAGGGATGTTTGGGAAGCAGGATGAGAGCCCAGCCCTTCCCTCTGCAGCTTCCAGCTGCACAGCCACAGCTGACTGGTCCTATCATCCCCCACAATTCTGCACAGCTCAGCAACAAGGCCAGGCTTTTTGCATTTGTGCATGGGAGAGAGGTGAGCTTGTCACTCCTAATGCTGGTTGCATTTGCCTCCTCAAAAGCAATAGATGAGCAGAGGAAAAAAAAGAGAGGAAGTTAACAGTGAGGCCACCACCTGGCCTCGTGCAGAAGCCATGCATTCCTGACCCGTTCCTTCCTGTACAGTCTTACTAAGAGCCAGTCTCCCCACAAACACAGATATATGCGCACATGCCTGTGTTCACGTTCATGTGGAGGCCAGAGGTCAATGTCAAGTGGTTCTTGAGACAAAGCTTCTCAGAGGAATTGGAATTCACTAGCTGGTTAGTCACACTGGACAGCAAGCGTCCGGGGTCTTCCTGTCTCAGTCTCCCCAGTGCTGGCATAGCAGATGCTTGCCCCCAAGCCAGGCATTCTACAGGGATACTGGGATCCAAGATCAAGCCCTCACGCTTTTGTGGCAAGCACTTTACCAGATAATCCCTACGTCTAGCCAAAAGGCATTGTGACACGTTGTGATAATAATGTTCACGCTTGAAAAATGTGTGATTTAGTTACAAAAATAATCATGAAAGATATTTATTTTAAGTAATTTTGTATTGGACTGTATTCATAGCCATCATTGGACTCATATGACCCATAGGCCATGGGTTGGACATTCCTGTTTGACATTTTTCCTTGTCTTTAAATATATATTTATTTTTATTTTATGTATATGGATGTTTTCCCTGCTTGTGTACCATATACGTGCCCAGTGCCTACAGAGTACATTAGAGGACATGAGATCCCCTGGAAGTGGATTTATGGATGCTTGTGAACAGCCATGAGGGTACTTGGTACCAAACCCAGGTCCTCTGAAAGAACAAGTACTTTTAGCTGCCAAGCCTCCTCTCCAATCCCCTCCCCACTTTTTTTTTGATAAATTGTCTTGTTTAGCAAAACAAAGTTGATGTGTAGAAAAAATCGGCAAGTGGGCGAGAATTAGATTTAGTGAATCTGTGTTTTATGCTTGTTCTCTTCCTTTTGTCAAACGGGCCTCAGTTTCCCTCTGCATCACAGACACCATCTATGCAAATAAGTAGACATATCTAGAAACTTACTTTTGCTCATAAAAACTGACCCTGCCCCAGAGGAACCGACAGTGTAGAAGTGGTGTTCCAGTGATAGCAAGTCTTAATAAGTAGATGACGTGCTCCAAAGAAAGGAGAGAGAGAGAGAGAGAGAGAGAGCTTTCCCAGTCTAAGGAGCCCATGGAATAAGGTGCCTATGCATAGAGACCTTATGAAGGAGAGGAGCAACAAGCTGGCCTTCCAGGGCCCTGAAATGAACTAATGCCTCCCAAAGCCAAAATCAATTCCTTGTTTTTGCCAGCTTCCTTAGGATCCGCTTGCCTAATTGCAGAATTCTCTTTGCCATTTCTCTCTCACCACTGGTTCTTTGAAGTAGATTTGGTCTAAATGCAAATACCAAAGGAACAAGAGGATCTTCTACCGTTCAGCCACCTCGGGAGGTACTGTGATGAGGTTGGCTTGAGTGGTGAGTGGTAAGTGGTGCATCAGGTAGGCTTCCTGAGAGGCGCTAGCTTAGGGAAACAGGAGAACAGCGGGGCCCAAAGCAGCTTGGTTGTAGAGGGGGAAGTAAATGGCTCAGGAACATTTCTCCTTCAGATGACTGAGGCCCCTGACTGGGAGTTACAGGGAGAGAAAGCCTGGCTGCAGACGTTCCTTGCTGGTACAGTCCACCTCACCTAAACCTCCATAATCTTTCAGAAATGAAGGACTGTGATGTGGGATTTCCCTCTATATGCTGTGATTACCACTGACAAATAAAGGAACTGCTTTGGGCCTATACAGTGCTATAGGGGAACAGAGCTAGGTGGGAAAAACTAAACTGAATGCTGGGAGGAAGGAGGTAGAGTCAGAGAGATGCCATGTAGCCCCACTGGAGACAGATGCCAGAACTTTAGCCAGTAAGCCACAGCCATGCAACGATACACAGATTAACAGAAATGGGTTAAATTAGTATGAAAGAGTTAGCCAATAAGAAGCTAGAGCTAATGGGCCAAGCAGTGATTTAATTAATACAGTTTCTGTGTGATTATTTCGGTTCTAGGTGGCTGGGATGAACAAGTGGCCCTCTTCCAACAGGACTATACCTACTGACTACAATGTTTCCCTGTGTATATTGTTTTTGAAGGTGGTTAGAATAAAGATCACCTCCTGTGTGTGTAATTCCCTGCTACTAATAGAACAAATCCTAGCCTAACATAGGGCCTGTATGTACATTCCACAAAAAAAATGACCATTTCCCCTCTTCTTGTATAAGTTGTGATTTAGTAGACAAGAGTGTAGTAATTGTGTATGGTGGCACATTCCTGTGGTCCCAGGACCCAAGAGGATGAGGCAGGGAGATCATGACTTTGAGCCAAGCAGGGCTATATAGTGAAGCCCTGTCTCAAAAGCAAACAAACTCACATGGACCATTAATGATAGTCTTTGGGAACAAGATTTCAGGGAGAGGAAAACATCCTAGTTTCTTGCCAAGGGTGTTTTGGGGTGGGGGACTGCCTTCAATAATGCACGGCCTCATCTTACAGGGCATTGGTGGGCAGGGTGGGAAATTGCCAAAATAAGAAGGTCCACACCACTATGATAGGGATATGAGAGGAACTAGGGGTGCAGGACACAGCAAGCACCCAGAGATCCTTGGGGGAATCTGTACCCTCCAAAGGCATCCTGTCAAAGGAAATCTCACCAGAGGCCAGCATCAGAAGGCAGCTGCCATGCTAGACGTAGGTTCCAGGCCAGTGAGGCAAGACCTTAATTTTCAGCTTCCATGAAAGAAGCAGGGGCCTGTGGGAAGCTGTGGTGGACCTGAGGCATCAGGAGCCTACAAGTGGTGTGGAAGAAGCTTGCACAACAGTATTCCTGGAGGGAGATGAAGCAGTCGGCTTGGAAGACAGCAGACTGACCCAAAGAAATCTAGTTTTGAAATGGTAAGCAGGGATGATTCATTCAGGAGAACATACTAGAAAACAAAACTACCAGTGTCTACAGAAAGAAAGGCAGGGCTGAGATGAAACATTCAGTAAACCTTACCTCATGTAGACCACACTCTTGATTTGGAACAGTCAGCCGACATTGTTGTTGGCTTTTTCTCCAGGTAGCAACTTTAACTGTATTTAAGATAATCATCCGAGGTATGTGGGGAGTTGAAGGAACCCAGTCTGCCTTGCACATGTGGAACTTGGTCTGATGGTTGTCTTGTGAGCTGTTGCTTTCCTCTACTAATGAAAAAGTCAGTACCTTGTGAAGTGGGAAGTTAAGACTCTTGGGGTTTAGCAAAGATGTTTTAGCCCACCCATTGCTCTCTGATCTGTCAAGGAGTATTCCAGAGAAATGCCCAAAGAGAAACAGTGCCCTTGATTAATGGAAGAACTCTAGCTATTTATCATTCACATCATTGCAAGACTTTGTTTCTATGTGCACACACTGTTCTTGTAAAGGACTACTGATACAGTTTGTTAAGAACTATGAGGCAAGATGATTCAAAATACATTGAGAAGATGGAAATCCTCACACAGGGAGAATGAATAAAAGTGGAATTGACAGACACAAAAATGCCCATGACAGGTAAAGGCAGTTAAGGCAAGTGGTACCCATCACTGTCCATACCATCTGACATCATTAGCTGAGCATCACCAGGCCTGTGTGGGGCTCTTCCATGACACATTATTTTCCCAAGGGCCCACCTTCTTTTGTCCTTTGTGGTTTGACTTTCTCCTTTAGCCTCTTGCATTTGTCTTTTGTAATTTGAAGACACTGGAGTGGATCCTTTCCTAACACCAACGGAAGCAAACTCGAATCTTTGCAGGGAACCATGATGTTAGAGATATGAAGAAGCACTCTAGAATGCAAACTCTCCAGGCACTCCTGGTGCGGGATAATTGTCTGTATTCTGTCAATCATGTTTTAAATAAATGCTGATTGGCCAAGCAGGAAGTATAGGCGGGTCAACCAGACAGGAAGTAGAGGCGGGGCAATGAGAATCGGAGAATTCTGGGAAGCAGGAAGCTCTCTCGGCACTCCTGCCCAGACCACCGAAGAAGCAGGATGTGCCCTGCCCCACTGAGAAAGGTACTGAGCCATGTGGCTGACATAGATAAGAATAATGGACTACATAAGTTACAAGAGCTAATAAGAAGCCTGAGCTAATGGGTCAATCAGTTTATAATCTTATGGAGACCTCTGTATGATTTTCTTTGGGACCTAATGACTGTGGGACTGGTGGGAGGACAGAAATCAACCAGGCCCTCATGTTACACACTCCACTCTGGGAGTGGACTCAGCAGTCATGTGCATGTCTGCCAGTGTTCTCACTGTCCCATTTTAACGTCTAATTGATGCATATTAAACACGGGCTGTGTAATCTGCTCAAAAGCTGATGAAATTTTTTTACACTATTTTATAAATTCCAAAATATGAGACAACTATGATTAATTCTTATGCTTCAGGACAGTCTGGGAGGCATTTTAGAAGGTCCCACTTCAAGCCTTGGAGAAATTGCCTTGAAAATTGTATCGCCGCAGCTAAGACTCACCAATGACCTTGTTTCTATCTGGTATTCTCTCCAGATGCACAGGGCACAATTACATATCTATTCAAAGTTGTGCTTTCCTTCTTCTTATCCTCCTCCTCTTCCTCCTTCTTTTTTGGTTTTTCAAGACAAGGTTTCTTTGTATAGCTCTGGAGCCTGTCCTTGAACTCCTGCTGTGCTGGCCTTGAACTCATAAATCCACCTGCTTCTGCCTCCCGAGTGCTGGCATTAAAGACTTGCACCACCATCACCCAGCTCCTTCTTCTTTTAGAAATAAACTCTCCTTGAATTTTAGTGGGGCATGTGGTCATCAAAAGCCCATATTTTTGTAGATTATGGAGCTAAGTGTTCACCAGTAGAAGGTGAGCAGATAGGTCACACCTTGTGACTTTATGTCTGAGGTACAGGTATGAAAGCTGGAGACAGAGCAGCTGTTTTAGCCCAAAGAGTACAGAGATCAGATTTGCTCAATGTGTAAAAAGAAAATGGAGTTCGGGGTGAAGAATGCTAGGTAGGAGTCAGATTATGACAAAGGTTCTGGTTACCTTGCTCACAAGGAAAGATGACTTTGAGAATATCAGGTAATATTTCAAGTCTTCGAACCAATGACACAATCTTTCAAGTCTCTCAGTGTCTTCCTCTATTGAGAAGGAATAAATAGCATTCTCTATCTCACAGGGTTATTATAGGGGCTCATTTCTAGTAGGAGATGTTTGAACAACATATGTCATTTTAAAACTGTTGCAAGTTACGGCAAAACAATGTGTATCTGACCCAGTGAGAGAAGCTATCTAGGCGGTGATGTCTCATAAGAGAAGTTTCTCAGTTTGGCATTCTAGAGTCTTGCCTGTTCAAATGCAATAGGATCAGCAGGAGAAATCGCTTGTGACCTAGGCCCCGAGATTGCCTGGATTGCTAGTAACCTTCCTGTGATTCTGCCATTCTCTTTGCAAAGGGTAATTCTTGCTGTCATCAGCTGCAGACAGATTTCCTGTTTGGGTAAATTTGATGAAGGAAATTATCCTGCCAGGAGCTGGGCAGATGTATAAGTGTTGTATTGTTATGTGACAAGTTGATTGTCACGGTAGATGTCTGTGGACCCTGTATTCGTGAAGCTAAAATTGGAGACCCCTAGTATCGCAAGTGTGTCAGTTGTCAGTTGTCTGCTCACCAAAAGTGCTCTCCATTTTGTTTCAGAGTGATCCAGTTCACTCTGTTCACTCTTCACATCCTCCTCAAGGTGCTCATATCTCGGAGGCTTCTTTTGAGCACAGACCCCACAGCTATGCCTGTTAATCCTTCTGCATGCCTTCAAATACAAAACTGAGCATCAACCAATTTTAAGTTTCTTTCAAGTCCCAAGTGTTGCAAAGCAGAATTTGAACCATTCTTCGGCATTCATTGTGAGTTTTCCCAAAGCAAAATGCTTTAGGAAGGATTTTTTATGGCTCACAGCAAGTCCTGACAAGGTTTCTTAAAGTAGCTAATCTCAGTGGGAACAGAAAACCACTTCTGATTCCTTATCATATTGCATCTCTTACTTACTTTGTTCCTTAATGATTAGAAATCGCAAATGGCTTTGGTATGGACTGTTCTACTAAGTAGCCCTGTTATGAGTGGGATAAAGATGTGAAAAATCTAAGAATAAGTCTTGTAAAGGAATGTTTGACGGAGTACAAAAGCAAAAATGAAACAAAACAAAACACTAAGATAAGAATGTAATTGTCACATACAACTGCCATAGCATCATCACTGGGCACAGACTCATGGAGCCTGAGGACACTGTGCACCATGTCATCTAACATTAGCAGTCACCAGGAGCACAGTGGCTGAAATGCCTCATTACATTGGACAGATGCTGGAAGTCTTATTCTGCAAAAAACAGAGCACCTGGCAAATTGCTGACTTGTTCCATTGATAATTTCATAATTTACAAGTTCAAGGAGTCATGGAATAACTTCCTATTTGACTCTCAGTTCTGACCAACTTGGTAGAACTGGATCATGGTCCAGAAATGACAGAACCTTTGACAGCCATGGACTTCATCTTAAAGTAGCCAGGAACATATCATAAAACTAATCAAAATTTCTACGAACATTGACAAATAAAATATATGCTAGTAGATGTCCTGGGGATATTTACCTCAAAAATACACATTTTCTTCCTAGCAACTGTATCTGTTGATGACCCCATCAATGACTGGAGACCAACAAATCAGCTTACATCAGCGCATCTGTATCCTATAACCTGAATCAGGGATGGTTCTGACCCAAGACTAGCCAATGACTAGAATGGCTGATTGTGTTTAGTTGCTGTCCTCTAAGGTAAGAAGAGAAAAATATCTTAAGACTGCTAAGTTTCAGGCCCAATGAGGACTACCTGTGCTTAGCTTTAGGCAATCTGCAGCTGCTATCTGAAGTCTATCACTAAGTGGTGTTTGTTTCTCCTCTCTGAGCTGCTTTGATGGTGCATCAGTCTGCTGTTTCCAAAGCAGCTGGAATCTTAGGTAGATGTGACAAGGGTTTCTAAGCATGATCTCCCAGCCCAGATTTTTTTTTTTAACTAAGAACGTTGGTCCTGTGGACCTCTTCCTTGAATCTCTGCTAAGCAAATGCTCACAGCCTACACTTGGTACTTTATCCTACGTTTAATGCTTTAGAAAGCCCTGTTCCAGCAGGGAAATGTGTAACCTACCTAACAAGATATTCCGGGCATCCTGGAGTCTAACCATGGCTCCTTGAAGTGATTTTTCCCACATGACTTCCTAATTGAGGTTCTACTCACAAGACAAGCACTCATGTAGTATTCTCCTAGACTTTGAGCAGACATTGTTTATTAAACCGCTTTGTTATGCCTTTATTTTAAAAGGCACAATCCAGAAAAACCACAATTTCCCCAGTAGAAGTCCTCAAAGTCCAAATGAGGTGGTTTGTCTATATTAGTCACACCAAAGTTGGATAACTCAAAAGTCTCTGGTCCCTAAGCACAAATGGATGTTCCACTGAAGATTTCCTATCTGCCCTCATTCCCAAATAGAGATGGGGAGAAGATCATGTAATTATACCACCTTTTGGTCAGCCAAGTTCTTAGATTATGTTGTTAATAACATAATCTATGGGCATATTTCCTTTTTTGTTTGTTTTTTAAAGCTTTGTACGCTTTGATAACCATTTGATTTAATCCTCCCTTATGTAAAGCAACTACTTTATAAGCAACAACTTTATAAGATGCTAATGTGGTATATTTTGAGAATCTAACAGAATGGTTAAATAAATATGTAAACTATTAAAATAGTACTAAAGAATAATCCCAAAGAAGGAGTTATTAATATTCTTGTTCATAAATTATTCTGAGATGTACTGTTTGATATTACTGTGGATGAAATTATTTCCCTGATTTCTTTTTTTTTTATACTGGGAATGGCTCCAGTCTTTTTTTTTTCATTCAAAAATTTATACTTCCTCCCCTTCTCCCAGTCCCCTTCCGCTCTCCCACCCTCCTCCCTCCCCCTGCTTCCTTAAGAGAGGGCATGGTACCCTGCCCTGTGGGAAGTCCAAGGCCCTCCCGCCTCCATCCCGGCCTAGGAAGGTGTGCATCCAAATAGACTAGGGTCCCAAAAAGATAATACATGCAGAAGAGATAGGACCTGGTGCCATTATTGATGGCTTCTCAGTCTGCCCCCATTGGCAGCCACATTTAGAGAGTCCGGTTTGATCATATGCTCATTTAGTCCTGGTCCAGCTGGATTTGGTGAGCTCCCATTAGATCAGGCACACTGTCTCAGTGGGTGGACCAGCCTTTCCCAGTCCTGACTTCTTTGCTCATCTTCTCCCACCTTCTGCTCTTCGACTGGACCTTGGGAGCTCAGTCCATTGCTCTGATGTGAATGTGGGTCTCTGCCTCTATCTCCATCCATCGGACGAAATTTCTATGGTGATGATCAAGATATTCATCAATGTGAAATGGGACAAGGCTAGTTCAGGCACCCTCTCCTCTGTTGCCCAAGTACCTAGCTGGGGACATCCCTGTGGACACCTGGGATCCCCTCTAGAGCCAAGTATCTTGCCAATCCTAAAATGACTCCCTTAATGTAGATATCTTATTCCCTTCTCCAATATCCACCCTTCCTCCATCTCCACCCTCCCACTCCCCCAAGCTCTCCCCAGTCCTTCCCTTCTCCCTTCTCCTTCCCCCTCTCCCCTTCCCCCACTCCTCCCCTACCCCTTCCCTTATCCCTACCCCTGTGCTTCCAACTTTTGCCCAGCGATCTTGTTTGCTTCCAATTTCCAGGAGGATTTATATATGTTTTTCTTTGGGTTCACCTTGCTATTTGGCTTCTCTAGGCTTATGAGCTATAAGCTTAATGTCCTTTGTTTATGGCTAGAGTCCACTAATGAGTGAGTACATACGTTTTTGGGTTTGGGTTACCTCACTAGGGATAGTGTTTTCTATTTCTATCCATTTGCATGCAAAATTCAAGATGTCATTGTTTTTTTACCGCTGAGTAGTATTCTAATGTGTATATATTCCACACTTTCTTGATCCATTCTTCCCTTGAGGGGCACCTAGGTTGTTTCCAGGTTCTGGCTATTACAAACAATGCTGCTATGAACATAGTTGCACAAATGCTTTTGTAGTATGATTGGGCATCTCTTGGGTATATTCCTAAGAGTGGTATTGCTGAATCCTAAGGTAGGTTGATTCCCAGTTTCCTGAGAAACCACCACACTGATTTCCAAAGTGGTTGCACAAGTTTGCATTCCCACCAGCAATGGATGAGAGTTCCCCTTACTCCACATCCTCTCCAGCATAGGCTATCATTGATGTTTTTGATTTTAACCATTCTGATAGTCGTAAGATGGTATCTCAAAGTTGTTTTGATTTGCATTTCCCTAATGGCTAAGGAAGTTGAACATGACCTTAAGTATCTTTTGGCCATTCGAACTTCTTCTGTTGAGAATTCTCTGTTCAGATCATTACCCCATTTTTTAATTGGGGTAGATATTTAGAATTTTAATGTCTAGTTTCTTGAGTTCTTTGTATATTTTGGAGATCAGACCTTTGTTTGATGTGGGGTTAGTGAAGATCTTCTCCCATTCAGTAGGATGCCTTTTTGTCTTAATGACTGTGTCCATTGCTTTACAGAAGCTTCTCAGTTTCAGGAGGTCCCATTTGTTCATTGTTGCTCTTATTGTCTGTGCCACTGGGGTTTTACATAGGAAGTGGTCTCCTGTGCCCATGTATTGTAGGCTACTTCCCACTTTCTCTTCTTTCAGGTTCAGTGTGATCAGATTTATATTGAGGTCTTTAATCCATTTGGACTTGAGTTTTGTGCATGGTGATAGATAAGAGTCTAGTTTCATTCTCCTACAGGTTGACATCCAGTTATGCCAGCACCACTTGTTAAAAATGCTTTCATTCTTCCATTGTATAATTTTAGCTTCTTTGTCAAATATGAGGTGTTCATAGGTTTGTGGATTAATATCCGGGTCTTCAATTCGATTCTATTGGTCAACGTCTCTGTTTTTATACCAAGCTGTTTTCATTTCTGTAGCTCTGTAATAGAGTTTGAAGTCAAGGATGGTAATGCCTTCAGAAGTTCCTTTATTGTATAGGATTGTTTTGGCTATCCTAGGCTTTTTGTTTTTCCATATAAAGTTAGTTATTGTTCTCTTCAGGTCTATGAAGAATTTTGTTGGGATTTTGATGGGAATTGCATTGAATCTATAGATTGCCTTTGGTAGAATTGCCACTTTTACTATACTGATTCTACCAATCCAGGAGCATGGGAGATCCTTCCATTTTCTGATATCCTCTTCGATTTCTTTCTTCAAGGTCTTAAAGTTCTCGTCAAATAGATCTTTTACTTCCTTGGTTTGTGTTGCCCCAAGATATTTTATGCTATTTGTGGCTATCATGAAAGGTGATGTTTCTCTGATTTCCCGCTCTGTTTCTTTAGCTTTTGTGTATAGGAGGGCTACTGATTTTTTTGAGCTGATCTTGTATCCTGCCACTTCACTGAAGGTATCAGCTGTAGAAGTTCTTTGGTAGAGGTTTTGGGGTCACTTATGTACACTATCATATCATCTGCAAATAACAAAAGTTTGACTTCTTCCTTTCCAATTCGAATCTCCATGATATCCTTATTTTGTCTTATAGCTATTGCTAGGACTTCAAGCACTATATTAAAGAGATATGGGGAGAGTGGACAGCCTTGTCTTGTTCCTGATTTTAGTGGAATCGCTTTGAGTTTCTCTCCTTAATTTGATGTTAGCTGTCGTCTTGCTGTATATTGCTTTTATTATATTTAGATATGATCCTTGTATCCCTAATCTTTCCAAGACCTTTATCATAAAGGGGTGTTGAATTTTGTCAAATGCTTTTTCAGCATCTAATGAAATGATCATATGTTTTTTTTTCTTTCAGTTTGTTTATATGATGGATTACATTGATAGATTTTCGTATATTGAACCAGCCCTGCATCTCTGGGATGAAGCCTACTTGATCGTAATGGATGCCCTGATTTCTTAAAAATAATTCTCTACCAGCTTCCTGCTCTTAAATTCATGGATTTTTTTAAAAAAAAATCTTGAATTGTTATTGTTACATAGGTTTCCTTCCTTTCCTTTTTTCTTTCCAATGTCTCCCATTCTTCCCCACCAGCTCTCTGCTCTTAAATTCATGGATTTTTTTTTAAATCTTAAATTGTTATTGTTACATACATGCGTACACAACCTAAGGAGTCCATTTAATGTTGCTTGTATGTATCTGATTTCAGGCCTGACCACTTGGTATTGGCTAACCAATCAGGGGAAGGGGTTATCCCTGGGCAAATCTATTTCTCCCACTTTCAGCATTCCTTAGCTGCCGTGTCTAGGAGTGGAGCCCAGGCTTTCCTCCTGCCACTTTAACATATCTGTTGGTGTTTTTCTTGTTCAGACTTTGTTTAGGCAGACACAGTGTTCAGGTTTCTTGAGTACAGCTTCTCTGTCATTTCTTGGAGACACAACTTCACAGCAGATTTCTTAGTCCTCTGGCACGTATACTTCTCCCATCCCCTCTTCTACATTCCCTAAGCCTTAGGTGCTGCAGTTGGGTTGTGGAATTTTGACTGAGAATTTTGAGCAGTTGGGATTTTATGCAGTGATCTCCAATGTTGCAAAGAGAACCTTCATTGATGAGAGGTGAAAACTTTACTTATCTGTGGGTGTGAGAATAAGAAGTTGGAATGGAGGGGTGTTGTTAGGCAGATCAGGAATAGTTCTTCATTATAGAAAGTATGAGAGAGTCAGTCTATCTCCTTTATTATGTCTTCTGTTATGGGAAAGCTTTGGACACTGGATGGAGAAATGGTCCTCAGTTTCTACATCTGCAAAATGGAGATGGCCTAGCTGACAAGTGAGAAGTTCTCTTCCTTTCTGATTATTTTATACAATATGTTAAAAATGAGTAAAACCAAATAGCGATGGGAAAATGGGTGCGGACATAGCCTCAGCTAGTGAGGGTCTGTCAAGATTGGGCGCAGATGGGTTTTATTTATTTGGGAAGTAGAGAGCCCTGTAATCAGAGCAGATGATTTCTTCTTCACCGGCTCTTCTAAAGCAGATGCAGAAATGGCACAGTGGCTTGTCTGACTCTGATTCAGATGAACCTGAGGTGAGCCATGTTTCGGGTCTTGGTTAAGCTACACCGGGAAAAAACCAGGGCTAGGAGCTGAGTTTTTAGCAGTCTATAGATCCTGTTCACATTCGTGTTTGTGATCACTTCAGAGCCAACCGAGTGCTCACCTGCTCTCATTTCAGTTTAAATTGGTCCAGCTCATTTTCTTGAGCTGAAAAGGAACCCATCTCTTTGCTTCAGCTGTCACCACACCATCCGTATTCCTTCCAAAAGCCCCACTTACAATACGGTTTCTTGAGACCAACGTTAGGTGGCATTCCTTGGTATTGCAGTTGTGTGCCTAAAAGAGCATCAAGTCTTCCTCTTTATCTCTTTCTCCTCCACCCTCTATGTCCTTTCTTTTTCTTTGCCTATGCTCCACCAGCTTGTATGGCCAGAACTCCTTACCTTCACTGCAGAGAAAATTTCACTCCATTAAACAGGGCATTTTAAAGGAAGAAATTGGGCAAGTAAGGCCTTATAGACTTGTGGAAATAAAATGGACTGCCTCATTCTGCTTGGCCTACTTACCCACGAGGGGAAGTTGTATAGGGGCAAAACCCAAACACCTGGGAATAGTAATGATTTTTTTTCTTTGGTTTTGCTTTGTTTTCTTTGTTTTGTCATTGATTTTGTGGAAGAAAAGTACCTGCATATTTGCTGGTTGGAAAATCCTACAGGCAGCTTACACTCTTTTTGGAAGCCATAGGTATGACATCCAGGCCTTGGCACCAGCTCCTCTCCAACCTAGCTTATATCCAATGCATTGCCTCTGCTTGAATCTCAAAGACTCTGAGTAGGGAAGGTCGCCAGTGCCAGGGACAGAGAGCACAGCTTGGATCCAAACCCTGGAAGACAGTGGAGCCCCATTGTGACTGACACAGTAAGCCACTGGATGGCACTGTGGGTCCATGCAGGTGAGGGTGGTGGGGCATTTGTCTTTCTTTTTAAAAGGCCATTTAAGTTTGACAGGTAATTTGGCACATTTTGAGTTTGAGTGTGCCAAATGATTTGGCAAATATTTCACTTACCTCTGAAAATAGGTGCACCTGCTGTTGGGGCCCGCAGGAAGGTGGAGGTGGGTAGTTTCTCCCGCAACTCCCTTGTTGATGCTTATTCCAGAGATGGAAGTGAAAAGATTTGGGTAAGGACAGCCTACAGTAGAGACAACCTACCATGGTTTTCAGTGTGGCACCATGCTTTTGAAAATGGCCAAAGGTTTGTGTTTCTCCTGAACCCAACCTCTTCTTTCTCTGGGAACATCTTTTTGTCTTCCCAATGCTGCCCCCCCCACCGCCTTCCCGAACTCCTCCCTACACACTGCCCAATAGGTGGCTCAGCTGGCTCTTGGCCAGATGGAATGAGATTTACATGAAGAATTGTGTCCTCTTGTGGTCCTCCAACCAAGAGAATTAGGAAAATCTAGCTCCAAAAGAAATCTCTGCTTATTATTTAGTGTAGGAAGACCCAAGCAATATAAGAATGTCTTCTAAGCTGCCTCTTAACCATCCTGAAGGCATTAATTTGCTGAACACGATGGTGATAGTCACATGTGGACATTCCATACCTGTGGGAGAATGTGGGTGACAGGCTGAAACATGAAGAAGCCCTTAGGCCAGGTTCCTAGTGTGCCAAATTTAAGTCCCTCTCCCATAATACGTGCTACTCAGTAGGGCATATTGGGCTACATATGAATAAAAATGGCGTTAGTATCAGTATCACTTTAAGTCTGAGCTAATCTTTAAAACGGTAAAACATTTTCAAACCCAATATGGTTAACACACCTATTGTCTGTTGTGGGACCACTTGCCAAATGCTAAGCAATTATCCAGAACAGGTTGGGAATGGACAGGTTAGAGAAGAGAGAGTCTCAAGTCCTGTCAGGACCATGCACTGACTGGTAAAAGAAGCAGTAACTGTGTCAAACCTATCAATCTTTTGAGAAATACCAAGAAAGAATTCTATAGTGGGATGCCTCTGGCTTCGAACTTTGAGGAATGGCTTCTAGTCCCAAGCCACACTGCAGACATTATTAACTCTCTAATCTGTTTTCCTACCTGAGCATGGAAATCGCAATTCAGAGGAACTCCTGTGGCTAGACACCCCTGGGATTTTGTTTTTTTAGTTTAGGTACTTCATATGTTTTCAAATATCTCTTGGTATGTATTAGGATTATACATATATATATTCATAATTTAATTTGTAATCCAATATAATTTAAATATATATTTAATCCAATAAATAGTAGTGTCATAAAGATAAATGTTTGGAACAGTGAGGTACTTGATGAAAAGATACATATTTACACTTTTAACATTTAACTTATATGTTTCACTGAAACTCTTTCATAAGTTTTTTTTTTTAATCTTTAGATACTTAGGGTTTTTTTGTTTTTGTTTTTAATATTCATTCCTCTGTATCATATCGCTAAAGTTTCACTTCAGGAGAGACCAGATGAAGAAAGGACATTATGGAGGTTGATGATGAACTTGATAAGAGGTTTCTGTGGGCTGACAGAGTGGAAACCTACCTAGGGAGGGCTGAAGAAGAATGGGAGGGGAGGGGCTAGTGAGATGGCTAATTGCATAAAGTGTTTACTACACACATGTGAGGATGAGAGCTTGCATCATCAACAGCTACATAAAAGCTGTACAGGCCAGGCTGGCAAGAAGAGCCACAGAGTAAAGCACTTGCTACTGAGACTTAAGACCTCTAAAATCCACACGATTGAAGGAAAGGAATGAGCTCCTGCAAGTCAGCCTGTGACTGCCACACCTACACAGTGGTGTGCCCTACTCAATAAAGAAATGAATGTAATTTAAAAAAAAAGAAAGAAAGAAAAGCTGGACATGCATGGTGATCTGCTTATATTCCCAGTGCTTGGGAGAAGGCAAGGGAATCCCCAGAGTGTGCTGGATAGGTTAGTCAAATTCCCAGTGCCTGACTCAGTGACTTTCTGCCTCAGTGAATAAAGTAGAAAGCAACCAAGGAAGATACTCAATGCCAACTCTTGGTCTCCACGTGGATGTCTACTCTCACACATGTGAATAGTAGAGCACGCATCACACACACACACACACACACACACACACACACACACGCAGAAATGAGGAAATGGCAGCAGCAGGTATACTTGGTCCTCTGTATTTACATGTTTTGCATCTGGGAATTCCACTAAGCACAGGTTGAAAATATTCAGAAAAATTATGTATGGAACATGTATAGAACCTTTTTATTATTGTCATCACTTCCTATATAAAACCAGATAGCAACTGTTCATATTATCAGTGATCTAGAGACAATTTTAAACACATAGAATGATGTGTGTAGATTATATATTGGTATGTCTTAAGGATCATGTGCATCTCTGGGTTTTTGGTAATCACAGGCTTCCTGGAACCCATGTATCTTGATTATTGAGGGAAAAGAGTATTTACAACTCTTATAAGTATTTTTAAAAGTAAAAAAAAAAACCCAACCAACAAACTAAATACCAACAACAACAAAAAGACCCAAACCAACCAAACAAACAAACAAAACCAGAGAAGAAAAAAGGAAAGAGGCAATATGCAGTACATGAAATCTGGAAAGGGGACTTTTTTCTAAGAAGATGGACCTGCTAAGACTTCATTGTGTCGGAAGGAAAATATAGATATACTTAACCATATATCTGGAGTTCTCGCTAAAAGACTGAGGTCTGGTTGTAGATCTTGGGCTTATTTTAAACAAGAACAATACCATCTTGTGTGCCCCATGTCTTTAAGCAGAGCAGTCAGGGTGGAGGAGGGTCCAGGAGCAATTCTTGCTCTTGCCAAGTTAGCAGGTTTTGATTTAAGAGACCATATCATCCCAGAGTTGGCCAATCATGGCATCCGTACCTCTCATTAAACTGACTGTGGAATCCAAGGCTAAGAAGGGTTAGGTCTAAAGCTTTACCCTCAGAATAGTATTGGGTAAGGATTCAGAAATCCTTACTTTGACTGCAATTCTCCCATCATTTTTCAATTGAGTAACCCTTTAAGCAAGTTACCCTTGGTTTTCCTAAGTAACTGAATGAGGCGACTCTATACTATTTCAACAAATAAACATTGGAACGAGACATTTGTCTTCTATGATTGTTGTGAAAATAAGCCCAGAGAAGACAAATGCTTAGTCCAATGCTGGGTATGAGGTCAGGGTAAACTCTGATTCATGTCAGCCATGATATGAGCATCTGCATGCATGGAAATGAAATGTTATAAACTTGCATGTTCAGAAAAATTCTAAAAATGTTATGGATCCTTCTGCAAATGGAATATAATAAACACAAGAGAAGGCACTCAGGCCACAATGTTTAGTCTAAGCCTTGCTAAGTGTATGACCAGCTGCAGCCACCACGCTCAGAGGCTCTTACTCATGCTTGACTCAAGTCTAGGTCCTCTTCCAAACCCTGTTTGGCCTGCCCATGTGCAACGGTTATCTTCTCTATAAAAACTTTGGAGACACCTCCCTACCATCTGGGAGCTGGATACCCCCCTTTCTCTCTTGCTCTTTCCCCTGGATTTCCTTTTGAAGCAAACTATGAGTTTAAATTTGCTGGGTGGTTAAGGGTGGTCAGGCAGCAGCCAGGAACAAAAGCCAGTCCTCTTCCTAAGGCTCCAGAACGGACTGATACCAATAAAATGAGACCAATGAAGGTGTGGATGCAAGGTGCAAAGGGTGAGGGACACCAAAGAAAAGCAATCCTTCCCCTTGACCCAGGAAGAACACTGTTAGTCTGCTTCTCTTCAGTGGGCCAGCCGGACACCATCCCTGATTCCGCCAGAGCCTTTGGGTGGGCACCCATCTATATTGTCACTCCTTATTCTGATTCTTGAGGTTTTCGCAGACTCTGTGTGTAATTGTCCAAGTAGCTTAGGATGCTTGTTTTCTCTCTTGGGAACCAATTCTTCTTCTCCCACCTTTTTATATATAAATTCCCAGCCACCACTTTGCTTAACTATGTTTCCAACGTTAGTTTTCTTCTCGCTGGAGATGAGCAACACAGGGTCAAATTAAAACTCATAGAACAGCGCAAGTTAATTGGAGTCTGAGACGAGAAGGATACTTGGAGCTCAGCTTGATAAAAAAAACCCCACAGGGTTTGGAAATGAGTCTTATGGGAACCAAAAAATAAAATAAATAAAAGAATCTGCTTTCTCTTGCCCCAGGGATCCACTTACCAACTTTCTATAGTAATCTCTGAATTTCTGAACTACAATCAAATGCTTAGTTTAAATAAGCAATATGTTTATGCTTCTACTTTACATATACTGGTGAAAAAGTGTCTGAGATGCAGAATAAAGTTTTATAATCTTCTTAGTTACTGACATAAACACTAATATGGTAGAAAATAATGTAGTAAGATGATTGGCTTCTCTTTTGATGGAGTTGACGTGCACATAATTTTCTCTTTCTCAATTAATATACAAAAGAAAGCCATGCTGTATAGTCTAATGTACCCTTCCTACAGTTTTTCTTTCCATTTTCAAATTCTACTTCTAGGATGATGATATAGCTGATTTGCTAAAACCCTTTTTTTGTACAAGCATGAGAACCTGAATTGGGATCCCCAGCACTTATAAAAAAAGTCCAGGAGTGGTAGTGCATGTCTATAACCCCTGTGCAGAAAGGATGAGTTTGGAGAGCTTACAGGCTAGCCAGTGTAGTCACACAGCAAGCCCTGAGTTTGGCGAGATACCTCGTCTCAAATATAGCGTGAAGAATGACTGAGGAAGACACCTGTCAATCTCTCACTTCCGTATGCATGACCACATGTGCATATGAACCCTCGTGTTCATGGGCACACATAAGTACACCACACACACATGCACACATGGACACACACCTTCCTTTGCTTTTAATGTGGTTAGCACTAAGGAAATTTTCTAAGCAACAAGAGGCAATAAGGATAAGTTCGATAAGGAGCTTATCGGGTGTGATAATGACACGAATAAGAACTACCATTCTGGACTTCTGGGTAATGGCAAATAGAACAGTTAACCTTCAGTCTATCTGCTGTATTTTGGCCCAGAATCTAATGATACGAAGTCTTTACCCCCTGAAGGTCCAGGGTCTTTGGGGAAATGAGTATAGTGGTTTCAGCTCCATCCCCAAAGAGCCTGGAGTCTCCATCAGAATGGCTACCATTACAATTACAGCTAATTGCCGCTAGTGCTGTTGGAAACAGTATTGGATGAGAAGGCACACTGAAATTACTTGCGTGGACCATTCAAGATAGCCCAGAGCCGGCAAAAGCTGCCCCTCACCAAGGCTGATGAAAAACTCACCTTTGAAGTTTAGAGAAAAGGAATGGAAGCGTGAAAATGTCTACTCATAAATTTAGTCGTGAAGCCTTTCTTCCCATCCAGAATAGTGTTTTAACACAAGTTTCCATTTTATCAAAGTCCCATCTTTGTTGAGACCATGGACAAGGGAAAGGTAAATCAGTCAGTCTACTTCCAGTGGGAATCAAATATCACTGTGGACAGCTACTACTAAATCTGAGTTCTTTCCAGTGAAAGAATCTTAACTACTGCTTGTTCTGGCAATAAAAGTCAATGCTGGTTCTTCAGAAGAACATTCATTTGAGGGCTTTTAAAATTGACTTTAGTTGGACATTTAGAGGTATGGGTTGTTCACTTCCTCTTTTACTGGAGGTTGTATTTAAGCTATAAACAGCAACAATGATACATTTTTAGAATAAAAGAGGCAACTCAACATAAACAGTGGAGTGAACTAAGCCTGGGCTCTTTTTCATATTTGTAAAGAAGTTTCCTCCTATGTAACTGTCCTGTGAAATGCCGTAAGTGATGTGGACAACTTCTCTCCCAATTGACATTTCTAAATTGGTGACATGCAATTACCTTCTTCATATTCACACTGCTAAGTGAGTTGAAATTATATACTTGTAGCTCATTGAAGTCTTCCCTAAGTCTAAAATGGACACCCAATGTCTTGAGAGTTGATTGTAAGATGTTAACTCTCCCACTCTTCTGAGCAAAACGGTCCTCCCTGGGAAAATTCCTGCAGAAAGATTATTGCTATGGTAGCTACTTCCTAGTCTTGGAACTGTTTCCTGTGATTCTCTTGTTCTTGTTACAGCATTACAGGTGAGCCGTATCCAATGGGAGATTCTGTTTATGTTCAGAATCCAAGAACCAGAGACTTTGAATTGGAAGGTAGTCAGGATACAGGGGTGGACTGAGTGGGCTTCTGTGATGGTTTGCATGTTTTTTTATGATAGATATCTAACATATGAGATAAATTCCAACAAATTTTGATACAGGACTTGAGGAAGTTTAGAAACTGAGTCATTCTGGTATTTGTTTTGAAGCTGGCCAGTTGTAAAACATGCCTTATTACTTGAAAGGTTTCCCACAAATGTTCTCACCTCAACATGGCCACAGTGTGGAAGTGGCTGGAATTTAACAGACAGATGGTATCAATGAAGAAGTCATGCTGATCCCAATTATACTAGTCAGAGTCCTTCAGAGGAACCAAAGCCAATGGGATCCTAACTATACTACTCAAGGTCTTTCAAAGGAGTAAAAACCAATTTGATAGAGACAGATATGTAAGAGGGGATTTGTTATAGGAATTAGCTGATCTGCCAGCTGCTAGCTGGTATAGTCAGTCTGACTCTGAGGCCCTGAAGGCCTCAAGGGTAAGTCCTAGAGTCATAAGATCCCAAACTTAAGACTTATGATTTTTTCAGCATAGGAGAAAACAGATGTTGCAGCTTAAGAAGAGGGAGGGGAGAGAGAGAGAGAGAGAGAGAGAGAGAGAGAGAGAGAGAGAGAGAGAGGTACCAAGAGAGAGAGAACCTTTCTTTTTGTTCTCTTTGGATCCTTGGTAGAATAGGCTGATGCCCCATTACATTGGTGAGGGCACATCTCTACTCAGGCTACTGATCCAAATGTGAAAACCATCCAGAAACACCCTGATAGAAAAACATAGAAATTATGCTTTGTCCACCATCAATGTATCCCATATCCATATCCCAATTAGGTGGACAAATAAAATGAACTGTCACAACAACTCACTTAGGCACATGAGAGGGAGTGAGTCAGGGTTCAGCACTCAAGGTTCAGAGGAATGAATGAATCTGAATTATAGAGCTATAAGGCACAGAGAATCCCTAGAAGTCAACAAGTTCATCCTTGAAGGTTAAATGGAAGGTAAGACAGTTGGCAGTAGAGCCCTGAGGCAGAACCACCTTTCAGGAAGGAACAAGGATTGAATAAAGGAAGCTAAGAACCAGAAGGCAAAGACTGTAAAGAAATGTCATGTCCCTAAGCAAAGACACAGAGTGTTAAGCAGGAAGAGTGGTTTTTGATGTCAACGCTGTAGAGAAGTAAGAGGTAGATGAAACTATGTTCATTAGATATGTCAATACTGGGGCCATTAGGGACTCTGGGTTTCTGATAGCAATGTCTGTGGCATACCCTGGCAGGAGCCACACTGCAAAGTTAGAAGAAAACAGCAAGGGAGAGGAAAGTTGGCTGTGAAGTGAAATAATAATAATAAGGAAGATAATGTAGGGGCTAGGAAAAAACTCTTTCCAGTTTTGTGTACATTTTAAATAATTAAGATTGTGTTTACAGGACTGACCTACAGAATCAACTAGCAGGGCTCATATGGGCTCATAGAAACTGAAGGAACAAACCAACAGGGACTCTGTGAGGTCTGAGCTAGGTCCTCTGCATATACCTTATGGTTGTGTAGGTTGGTGTTCTTGTGGGACTCCCAACAATGGGAGTGGGAGTGTCTCTGACTCTTTTGCCTGCACTTGGGACCCTTTTCCTCTTACTTGATTGCCACATCCCGCTGTGATTTTAAGTTTTGTGCCCAGTCTTATTGTATCTTGTTAGGCCATGTTCAGTGGATGGATATCCCTGGGGAAGCCTTCTTCTTCTTTTTCTTTCTTGCAGAGATGTAGAGGAGGAGTTGACCTGGGGAAGAGGGGAGGTAAGTGGTGGCTGGGCAGAGTGGAGTGAAAGGAAACTGTGTTCAAGATGTAGTGTATGAGAGAAGAATAAAAGTTTAAAATAATTAATTAATTAATAAAAAAGACTGCATTTTCAGAAAACCCCATTGAAGGAGAAGTTGAGTGCCCAAGGAGTCTGGGACAGAAGGAATGGGGCTCTGGGAGTGGCAAAACTGTAGACAGTGACCAGGCAGATTGTGAACCCCCAAAGGTGAGAAGGAACACCTACCCTAGTGCCTAAATGGGTGGGAGGAAGAGAGATCTAGATTTAAACACATCTGTAGGGCAGGTGCTGGAGAAAGACTTTTATGGCGACTTCTATTTCCAAAAAGAAGTTATAGCTTTCAATGGAGAACAGAGAAGAAACTGGAAATGAAACAGATTCTTAAAGAGTTCAAAACCTGAAACTGGTTTAAAAAAAAAAAAACTAAACTAAACAAACCAACAGGCTGGTGGTGAGATGGCTCTGTGGGTCCAGCCACTTGGTACAAGGCCTGATGACCTAAGCTCTATGCTGGCACTCTGTCCTAATTAAGGTAACCACTACGACCAAAAGCAACTGGGGAAGGAAAGGGTTTCTTTAATTTATTCTTCCAGATCATAGTCCTTCTTGAAGGAAGTCAGGATAGGAACTTAAACAGGGCAGGAACCTGGAGGCAGGAGCTGATACAGAGGCCATGAAGGGTGCTGCTTACTGACTCTCTCCTCAAGACCCATTCAACCTGCTTTCTTACAGAACCCAGGACAATCAGCCCTGGTTTAGCATCAGCCATAAGGTGCTGGAGCCTCCTCCTTCAATCACTAATTAAGAAAACATCCTACAGGTGTGATGGCTAAAGTTTCATTTTAAGTCTAAATCTCTGTGCTGAAGAGATCTATAAAACAAAAATGCCTGTAACTTATAAACTTCCCTAAGAACAGATAACTTTCTGGAATACTGGGGACTGTTGTTCTTATAAGATAACAAACCCGTGTGTTTTTGCTTCTGTAAACAAGCTTGGAGTGCATAGGATATGTGCTTGATTGCACACCGACAGGAAGTACGTCAGGATGTGTGCTTGCCTCTGATTGCACAAAAGTGGGAAGTACTTTCTAAGCCTCTGACTAATGTAATCTGGCATTAAAATTCTGAGCATGAATTTTGTATGGACCTGGCCAGTACCCATGGCCCTGGTCAGTATTTAATAAAACCTATTATTTGTTAAATTTAATTCATGGTCAGACTGGTGAATGTCTGAACAACCCCAGATTCAATGCAGGCTTGCCTACAGTCCATTTCATGGAGGCGTTTTCTCAGCTGAGGCTCCTTCCTCTCTGATGACTCTAGCTTGTGTCAAGTTGACATAAAACCAATCAGTACAGTACACACTCCTACAGTGGAAGGAGAGCATGGACTCACCCAAGTTGTCCACACACACACACACACACACACATACACACACACACACACACACATGAGAGAGAGAGAGAGAGACAGAGAGAGACAGAGAGAGAGCGAGACACAGAGAGAGACAGACAGACAGACAGAGAGAAACAGGGATGGGGAGAACATAAATAAGAATAAATAAGAAAATAAATGTTAGGTTTGCAACAGGCACTAGGGAAGGAGAAGGACACTGACTGGATAGATGGAAAGGAGGGCTTTACTGGAACAGTGTGTCTGTGGCTCAAAAAGCTAATTAATTAGAGACACTAAAGCCAATTGCCTTTACTTATTTTCAGGATATAAAATGTACCCCTAATTCATGTCACGAATGTGTGCTGTGGAGCAAAAGAGGGAGGAAGAGGAGAACGCACGGAAGGGTCTAGGACATTTGTGATGGGGAAGAAGCTTGGGGCAGAGGATGGGAAGCAAACAGACATTGTTTTCAGCACACATTTCTTCTGGCAAACCACAAGTTTATCCTGGACTTCTAGGAACTGTCCCTATGGTGTGACTTTCTGTCCAATTAACAACAGGTCCCATACTTTAACCAAGAGAAATTGTCACATTATTGTGAATTTGCCATTATTTTGAGGGCTGTTTTCTGTTTTCTCCTAATTTCATGGTTTTTTTTGGTTATTGTTATTTTGTTATTGCTGTTGTTTTTAATCACTTTTTTTTTATCAGTTTTATTTTGGTAACAAAATGACCCTGGTGACTGCAGTATTGAGAGAGTTCCAAAGAATCTGAATTTGAATCTTTATTAGGATTATTGTGTGTTACTAGTAGTTAGATTTTATTTTTTAAATATGGAGTTGTGGTGGAAGAATTTCAAATTGTTTCATGGGGGTGGGGGGTGGGGGGAAGCAACTCCTGTTGAGAACTTCTCTTTCTTGGGCCTTTGTCACAAGCTAACTCTATTTATGTATGCCTGCTGTATGTTCCCTTTGTCAAAGAGTCTTAAAAACAAAGGCAAGTGAAACTATTTCCCTCCTTTCTCTTCTTTTACAATCTTTGTGCTAGAGACACATTCATAGCAATGCTGGATGGAGTTTTCTAACTGTTTGAGTTCTCATTCTCAAGATAAAGCAGGGAAAGTGGCATTGAACTAATCCATTCTTGAAAACATCTTAACATTATAAGCAGAACAAAGTGGTACAAAATGTATTCAGCCTCACGGATTTCTCTAGATTGTAACCAGAATAGAAGATGGCAGAATGTATTAATTCCTAAGATAAAATTATAATGAGAACAGAGAATGGTGCGAGATGAATTAATGTGGTGGCAGGCTTCTGTCTGCAGTGCATGGAGCTCTCTAAATACCACGGCGCAGTACTTTGTAGTCAGGGCTCTCTTATAATCTATATTTTAAAGATGCTCTAAGGATAAAGCTAGGCCATATTTTCGTCTCTAGGAGCACTACCACAGTGCTCTGGACACAGAATAGCCCTGGGGAAGTGATGAACGGGCTACCTGGCAGGCACAGAGGAGATTCAAGTTAGATATCAGGAAGATTTTTATTACCGAGAACATATACTGAGGTGTCTCCTCCTTTAGCAGATCCCTTTTAAGTCTGACACTTCAAGGGAAATTTAGGTAGAGCAGTTGCGGTTTGAAAAGAAGAATTTGCACTTTGGGGAAAAAAAAATCGTTCGTCTCTGTAATGTGCAAGATAGTATCTCTGTTTTCTACCATTGCTACTTAAGCACTTAGATTTTTTTAAAAGCCCAAACGCCCCCTGTTTATTCTGGGGCTGATGCTCAAAGGGGTAATGACCAAATTTTGTATCTGAAATGAGATTATCTTTTCATCTACATTATAAATATAGCTATTAACAGGTTTGGTATGGGGCGGGGGAGCGTTACTCTGTGCAGTTGTATATCTGCTGTGTCATTCAGATGCCTAGTTTTAGAAGTTTTGTGCCATTCAATGAAGGCAGATATGCCAAATAATAATCAAGGAGACACACAGTGCAGACCCTTCAAAAGGACTGCGACTCCAGAAGCCATGGTGGAAAGCCTCGGGTGTCTGTACTAGAACTTTGAAAGGTTTAGTAATGCTTGTCCCTCATAGCTTTGCATCTTCCATTACCTGCTCTGATTGCACGTTTTAATCAGGAAATCTGGTCTTTCCATCAGAACAGCTTTGCAGGTTTGATTGACAGCAGAATTGCTCTCATTTTGAATGTTTCTGATGCAGGAGATTTGGGCCCAAGTTTTTGTTTGTTTGTTTTTGGGGGGTGGGGTGTTTCTCTCCGTGTTAATACTACTGCTCAGGGCACGGCTAGGTTATCAGAAGTATGAATTAGAGTTTTTAATAACATCAGCATGTGGCATTAGCAACGCTGTGTTTTCTGGTGCTGCCTGGGATTTCAGATGCAATATGCGAACTCTATGATAATAAGCAAGAGTGAATTGTGAATCTGTTAATTCCAAATGAAACCGTAACCGAGGCTTAAGTACTTTGTACTCCCCTTCTGCTTAAGTGATTGGCTGTGATTGTTCTACGGTATAACCTCTATAAGCAACCCTGATGACTTGAGACTGGTTTTCATGGGTCAGATTCTCTCTCACCTTACTTCCCACAAGGTCAAGTGTTTTCCTCTTACAAGTACCTCAGAAATGAAGTTGTTTGTGCCTCCTTATTCCACAGACTCAACGAATAGTAATGTAGCCTCTTTAAAATGTCATTAAAAGGATGGCACTCAGAGAATGAAAACCCACCATGCCCTGCGGGCTGTGATGAGAAGCCAAAACCTGTATGTAAACAGCGCTTGTGAGCTTGTTCCTAGGAAATCTAAGCAACCAAAAGGCCTTCCTTTCAAGAGAAATTTAACCTGAAATATCTCCTCCCCGCTGTTTGCAGGCCAGCCCATGCAGCATTTGCATTTCCCCTTTAAAACATAATAAGGAGAATTAAAGGCCTATGATTAAGCACTTAACATAAAATGAAAGGGCCATGGTTATTCATTAGGAAAACACCATATAACTAGAATTCAATTGGATTTCAGACAGACTTCTTTCTTCCTATACACAATTGCACGTCATGGATTTGACATTTCTGTCTACCCCTTTTGTCTTTCAAGCATAGTTTATAATATTTTATTCATAGCTGCAGCATTGTAGGAATAGGAGAACAAATTCTGGTGAGTTTAGCATGGGCTGGCTTCCCATTTCCCTAGTGAGCTGAATTCTCCTTTGCGTCTCTGTGTTTCCTTAGGTTAAAGAGAGACTAGCATGTGCTAGGCCCAACACAAAAGGGTGAATTTGCCTGACTGATGAAACTAGCAATGTAGAAAGGAAGGTGCCCTCAGAAAACCATCTTTACATATGTGACAATGCTCTGAGATACAAGGGCTGTGATAACAGTCAAAGTAGAATAGTTGAAAAAAGTATTCGGTGTAAATTCTGACCTTCCTTATGTTCCACAGTATATTCCAGATTCAAATAAAAATTATAAAGAGAAAATGAACTGAGTTTTAGCCTGGTCTCCATAGGGAAGAATGGCCTACCTTGGAAACAGAAAAAAACAAAAAACATTAAGACAGGAAAAAAACGTCTGAATAACATTTTAAATCAAATTTAAAAATACATAAAATAGGAGACAAACATAAAACAAGAAAAAAAGTCATAATAATGAAAAAATGAACCAAGCTGCTTATAATGTAAAGAACCCCTATAAATCAATATACAAATAGGATGGCAGCAAGTAAAACAGGCAGGCTGCCAAGGAGAAACCGAAGCAGCAATGAAAGTCACGTGTACAAACACGTGTGAACAAAAGTCACGCATGTTTTCATTAAGTAGCTAAGGCTGTAGTAAAGGCAGCATTTGGTGATGGCTTTAGTGGCAGGAGGAGGTGGCACAGCCTGTTGACAGGGTTGGCCTTTCTGGGAATCAATCTGACCTAACTACACCATGATCCTGGAAACTGTTCTATCTACCAAGTCCATAGTGCATCTCCAGCTGGAAAAAGAAAATCGCAAACCATTATTTTTTGTGATGGGATTCCATTTTCTTTCTTGAAAGGAAGGAATGATGGAAGAAAACAGAAAAAAGAGCTAATTATATGTGTGTATAAAGACAAACTGGTGATTTTGTTTTCTTCTTTAAATGTCACAGTCGTTTGTTTACAGTGCTCCTATATTGCAATCAGGGAAGGTAATAATTTTATCTTTAAAAAGAGGAAGAAACTTGTAAAATTTGCTCATATTCTTTGACCTGCTGGTTCCCTGTTTAGAAAAACCACTCAGAGGGAAAAGAAAACATGTTGACATGTTGTGGTTAAAAATGAAGACAGCACCAGGGAATTGTTTAAATAAATTCTGGACCATCCAAAAGATAGAGTGTTATGCAGCTGCTATGAATTATATGTCAGGAGGATTTTTGATGACATGCTAAAATGTATCTGACAAACTCTAAGCAAACAGAGTAAAACAAAACAGGATGCAAATTTGTATAAGAGGAATGATTCCTGACCTCAAAAAATCCACACCAGACGCTAGAAAAGCAAAACATACCAAAATATTGATGCTTGTTGTCCTGGGTAGATTAATTATGGCGGAATGTTTTTCTTTGTCATGGGTTATTTTTGCTATTGTTTAAACAATCCTATGCACTGCTTTTGTAGGTGCGTTTGGGGACACTACGGGTCGTTCAGCCCTTAGACTGCGCTCTTCCTGCCACACAGAAGTGCAACAGTCTTCCTCAGTAAAGAATTTCACACCTTAGCTTAAACTGGAAAGGATGAAGCATCAGAAAAGGGCTTTAAAATCTGCATGCCACTAGGAAAAAAAATAAAAGTCTTACAATAAGTAACAGATATTGATGTCCTCCGCTTGCCTTGACTGGCACCACTCCCGCCAGCTATTGGGCATTAAGTACAATGACAAACTATACACTGAAACGGAAACCACCAATGCTCCACCCTCAAGGGATGGCCTTTCTAGAACAGCCTCCAAACAGTCTGCCTTCCATCGGTGGCACGCTGACTCTTCACATTGCCGGAGAATCTGTGGTCTTGCCACGTGCAGTCCCTTGGACGGCTGCATTGCTGGGTGCCTTGGGTAATTGCTAGGTAAACATCCGAATGCAGATTGCAAAAAGATACTCCTGTGGGTAGTAAAAATGCTGTCTGTTTGCAGGTTGAGGCTTACCCCTGTGTTTCGGAGATACCTGAATTGGCTTGGCTCTTTTCCAATTACAATCTGTTCGTAATCACCCAGGGTCTGTAACATCAAGCGGCGTTATGAGGGAATTAATTCTTCCTATGTGACAGTTGTTAGTGTAATTCATGTCCTTGTTTTTAATTGCTGGATCAAATTACTTTGTAGATTATTTCATATTTCATCCCAAGAGAAAGGAATAGAAAAAATGCACAGTGCCTGTGGTGACTTATTTGTTTAGTCTACACCAGGGGAAAAAACAGAATTAAAAAGATTGACTTTCTAAGCAAAATGGCTCTTCTGTATCCTTGGAGTATTTTTGCATGATTTTAGATGGAAAGTTTAAACACTTCAGGAACGAAGTTTATTTTTATAATGGCTCTGCCAAAATAATGGCCATAAAGGTCACAGGCAGTGTCTACTAATAAATGCCTTGAAATGGATTTAGCATTCAGTGCTCTTTCGTTAAAAGAAGCACCTTGAAGATAAGAAATTAATGAGATTTAGAATAATTTATTAAGGAGTACCTAATAGGCTCTCATGAGATTCAAATGTCAAGATGTTTAAAAACATACACATACACACATATACACACACAAAGCTAGAAAATGCAAATTATATTTTGGGAAAAAGATAGTATTTGAAAAACCTTATAAATGTTTACTTTTGCTACACTGAAATTTACTCTTTGTATTTGAATATGTACCCAGTGGACATTTCATCTGAGTTAGGAGTATAGCTGCCAAACACTTTTCATTCTGTTGTTTGGACTCTTAGGAAGCATTAGCGATTGCTGCTGATATGACCTAGGAGTTGAGGGTTTACTGCAGTCTGATGGGTATGTGAAAGCCCTGCTAAAATAAGCTCCCAGAACTGAAAAGTCACAGATCAAAAATTCATTGTTCTATTTCTTTTCACTTTCTGATGACTTGTGTTGAAAGGGATGGTAACATGCGACACTTGAAATAAGCTGTCATTGTAATGGTCCGAGGCCAGCCAACGTGTGTATTGTCTCATAAATAATCATCTTCTAAAGTAGTGATAAACAGGAGGACTTAGAGCTTATGGATCGCTCAAAAGCAAGTGACAAAGAAACTGAGAAATCCTGCCTGGCAAATAGAGAACACAGTGAGCATTAGAACAGGAGCTGGAATCCGCTGATTGCTGGGAGATTACTGTAAGAGTCAAATGGACAGATCTAGTCACTTAGGGCAAAGGTAGCAAGTAGTTCAGGTATCAAAGTGTTGTCAACATAGAAAGGTCCTGGAAATAGGAGCCGAACATGTTGGAAACAGAAGATGCAGACACAGACCTAACTTACGAGCTAGCAACACCTGAGTCCGTTTTCTCTGCCCCAGCACTGAATGTATTGCTATCATTGCCATCTTTAGGGAGAGAAAAGAGATATCTATAAAAATAGATGTCTTGCCCATCAAATGATGATGTAGAATTTCATATATTTCCTTATAAACCATTTCTACTAATTTTAAAAACTGGCTCTACTTCGTTCCCTTTCAAATGTATTGTTCCTTTGCCCATGTGTTGATCAAGAGAAGAGAGTTAGTTACCTGTTATCTGATAAGTCGATTGGTGGTTGTGGGCTGCTTAGCTGTGTTTGCTCCTTTGCAGAGCAAGTCTCTATTGTGAACTGGTGTAACTGTGTAAGTAAGCTTTGTTAGGAAGAGACTGGGAAGAACTGCAAGCACTGTGGGTATGGATGGGGAGGAAGCCATGTCATCACTGTGCTCAGTAACTTCATTCTGACTGGGACAAAAAGCATTCAAGAGTTGCTCCTTTGTAGTAGCAATGTCTCAGTATCAGATACACACAAACAAGGTCAACCGATACCCCCGGAACAGCTCTGAAATGTAAAAGGTCTCAGTTGTATCAGTTAGCAACACAGTGATCCGAGCTAAAACGTTAATGCACTCCGGGTATCACACTCAAATATAGACTATATACAAGAGTCAAGGGCAGGCACGTTATTCTCTCTCTGGGCATGGGTATCTTCATCACAGACATCTGTGGTTCAAATAAGCAAGAGGGTTGATATAGAATGATCTAGCGGCAATCCTAGGAAGATGGCGCCTGCACACCTGAAGCAAATCACCTTTCACACTTGCAGAGTAGCGTGGAGCCTCAACTATTAGACTTGGAAGTCTTAAGGAGAATGGTGGGCTGATGCTCCCTAGAACACCAGCCCCTAATAAAGTATATAATAATTGATAAAATAATAATGTTGAAGGTGGTCCCCATATATTGATGTCAGTTTCTTTTTGTATACTTGCTTCAAATTAAGGTGTACGTGTGTGTGTTTATTTCAGTTGTGATTATTAGTCTTTTTTTAAAAGAATCTTCATAATTGTTATTATAAGGATTTCTCTCTAGGATTTAACACAAAACAAGTTGCTCTCTATTGATTATTATTTCATAATGTAAACAACACTTCAAAATGTAGTCTCTTATCACCACCTCCATTTTACTCCACTGCTCTCTGGGTTGAGTAAGATAACTAGGTTGTCTGATGTGGCTCTGTTGTTGAAGACCAACGGGCCTGGTGATGGTCTGGGATGTTCGTTCAGTCGGGTTGGTCTGTGCGCATCTCAGTGAGATGGCTACTCTTGACTCTACACTTTCTCCAGTCCTTTAGTAAGGCAGAATCGGCTTCTCCTCCTGTTAGTGATAGAGTTTCAAATCACAAGGAAGAGAGAAGACAGACCCTGATAGGGAGGTGCTTTCCCAGCCTTTGCTAGTGTCAGTTCAAGCTGGGACAGATGAGCAGGGATGAGAATGAGAGGAATAACAGTGTGGAAGAAAGTGGTTGTTGGATATGGGGTTCCAAGAAGCTCAAAGGGAGGGTTTGTTTCAGTTGCTGAGCTGAAAAACTCTTGTTATGGCTGAAGCATAAGGAGGGTGTGTCAAGGAGCCAAAAGGAGGGAAGTGGAGAAAAACAACAGATAGACTAAGCCAGGCAAGGACTGAAGTAAATGGGCAAGGGCAATGGAAAACTACTGGAGAGATTCATAACACACACATTCTAGGTAGAAAGCATAGTATGTATAATTTTGATTGGGTGTCATGCAGTCCAGGCTTTCAACTCACTGTGTAACCAATGATAACCTTGAACATCTAATCCTTCTGTCTCCACCCAAATGCTAAGCGCATAGATATATGTTACTGTTTATGTGTTACTCAAGATTGAAGCCAAAGCTTCATGCATGCTATGTAAGGCTTCTACCAACTGAGTTACATCTTCAGTCTCTACTGTTGGTGAGTTCAGTCTGGCTTATTTTGCTTAATGTGATGATCGCCCTTTTCATCCATCTTCTTGCAAAGCATATAATTAAATCTTCATTGTAGCTGAGCAAAAATTCCATTGTTCATACACTGTATTTTATTTATCTATTCATGGGCATCTAGAATGGTTCCATAATATAATACTTATTTCATTGGATTGTTTAATCTAGTCACATGTAATTCATCTTAATGATATATTTGGCTTAAATTTACCATCTTACTATTCAGTTTCATCTGTTTTCAGCTCCTTTCATTCTCCTTTGTTGAGATGGTCTAGACTACTCAGGTTCTACTCGATCTTCCCTCTTCAGTTGTATATGTTTTATTATTCTTTTAGCAGTTACCTGAAAACTGTGAGGGCTTATCCTTGACTTTTTTAAATCTCTCAAAATTAGTACTTCCCAACAAATGACATTTTTAAGACTTTATAAAACTTTTTTTTAAAAAAATTACTTACTTGTTTCATTAATTTATTTATTTTACATCCCAACCACAGTTTTCCCTCCCTCCTCTTCTCCCATTTCCTTTCTTTACCTCTCCTCCATCCCTCCACCCCCCCAAGTCCATTCTCCCTCCTCCATCTCCCAATCCATTCCCCCTCTGTGTCTGTTCAGAAAAGGCCAGGCCTCTCATGGGTATCAACAAAGCATGGCATATCAAGTTGCAGTAAGACTAAGTGCCTTCCCTTGTGTTAAGGGTGGGCAAGGCAATCCAGAGATGTGTTAAAAAAGACAGTCCCTGCTCCCATTGTTAGGAATTCCACAAGTAGACCAAGCTACACAACTGTCACATATATATGGGCTTAGGTCAGTCCCATGCAGGCTTCCTGGTTGTTGGTTCAGACTCTGTGAGTTCCTATGAGCCCAAGTTAGTTGATTCTGTGAGTTTTCTTATGATGTTCTTGACTCCTCTGTCTCCCACAATCCTTCTTCCTTCTCTTCAGCAGGATTCCCCAAGCTCCACCTAATGTTTGACTGTCTCTACGTCTGTTTCCATCAGTTGCTGGATGAAGGCTCTCTGATAACAATTGGGATAGTCACCAATCTGATCACAGGAGTGGCCAGTTCAGGCTACATATCCACGATTGCTAGGAAGACTAACGAACTTTTACCCCTGTGTACTTTTATCACACAAGACAGCTTTGTTCTTTCTCAGTCAGTATTCATCTGATTCTATCTTGTCATTATAGTTTCTGGTTCTTAGTCCCCCCTTTATCTCAATGCCACTGTTTGGATCATGAAGAAATCTCTTCAGCATTTCTTTTAGCACAGGTCTGATGAATAAATTTGCAAGAGTTTTTTGTTTGTTTGGGTTGGGTTTGAACATATATTTACTGGCCTTCATTTCGAATGATATTTATGTTGAATATTTCATTCTAGTTCATTCACTGTTTTAACATTTTAAGGGTCCAATTTTTATTGACTTATTTTTAAAAGATTTATTTTTATTTATGTGTGTGTTTATGTCTGCGTGTCTGGCATATGTGTGCAGGTACCCTTGGAGGTCACATAGGGCAGGAGATCCTCTGGAGCTGAAGTTACAGACAGTCATGAACTTCCTTACATAGGTGCCGAGAGCTAAACTCAGATGCTCTTAAAGAGCAGCAAACACTCTTGACCTTGGACCATCTCTCCAGCCCCTTATTTGCTTTCTGAGACAGGGTATGGCTGTGTAGCCCAGGCTGGCCTCATCCTCAACCTCCTGAGTGCTAGGATTACAAGCATGCGTCACCACTCCATCTACAGGCCTGCTTTCTGTTAGAGATTTTCTCCAAGGTATGAAGATGGCGGAGAGGGGGGAGCACCCTGGCTTCCCCCTTCCTCCCTGCCTCCCATAGTTCTTCCTACTAGCTGACTGGGTTGTAAGCCAGGAGCCCTAGAGGCAGCCAGTCCTTTGTGATGCTCAGAACACAGAGAAGACTAGAAAGGGTCTGGGGAAGAGCAGTAACAGGGCCTGCATCACAACTGATGTTCCCAAGCATTTATTTCTATTTCTGGGCTGATTGTATAACATGACATTGTTATGAAAGGAAAAAGAAAATACTAGGTTATATTGTAATTTTTAAAGTTCCCTGTGGTTTAATGAACACTAACGTTTATTTTTCTTTTATATTGTACATCCCAAACAGGCGGGTGCTAGCCTCTGATCCACACATAGGACACAGGCAGATGGCAATTCTTTAATGGTTTACCTGGAGCTTCTGGAATATGTCACTTTTTAGATTGCGGCAGCAGGGAAGGGGTGGCGCAGAAGGGTATGAGGGTTCTTTGTTTCCTCCCATGGCCTCCTCCACAGCAGTAGGTACAAGACGCTAGGGCATGTGGAGGGATACACAGGATAGATGATACAGATGACTATTTCTAATACCTATAGATTAGCTAATTTAACACGTAGTTAAGAGGACTGAGGGTATAACACAGTGCTAGATCATTTTGCTAGCATGCATCAGGTCCCAGGTTCTTGAGCAAATATACTCGACACACTCACTCCAAAAAGCCACTGGAATTTCATTTTTCTACTGTGTTCTCCCTGCCAAGTAATTTCTGAGAATTAATTCTTCAGCTACTCAGTCATGATCACAAGCTGCACCAATCTTTCCTGGAGATCACTGGTCACTTTTACTAGTCATCCTTTCTTTAAATGATTTCCGGAGCCCTGGGAGGTGCGTACCTCCTGTCTGCTCATATCTCACTTCCCGGAACTGTTCTTTCTGCTTTATTCTTGTATAGACACGTCTATTGCCCTTAACCTCACACCGAAGGCTTGAGAGTAGCATCTAACATAGTTTGTCAGGTAGCTTAGCAATGCTAAAAGAGAATCATGAGGCAGGAGAGAGAGACACTTAGATGTTAGCTGCATTCTGCTTCTGGATCGTACCATGGCTGTCACCCTGTTCTTTGTCTCTTCGACCTGCTGTCCCATCTGTAGTGACCAGCTCTCACCACAGTGTCTTTCCAGACCTTCTTATCCAGAGGTTATATTTGTTACTGCCATTCAAGGATGAGATGGCTTCTTTCTCTTAGTTCCAGAGACAGTCTCTTCAAGGGCTGTCAAACTCACCACACTGTGTGGTCTGCCTCTAAATGCCCAGACAGGAAAGTCACACAGTTTCACAGTGGATTTCCCAAAGTCTGGATCATACCACCTGAAATAACATCACATATGAATTTTCAGACCAGGCTAGACTTTGGAGTTAGCCATCTGGTTTCTTTTAGATATATACATCCCCCTCCCCAGTATAAGGTTAAGTCATGCTTCCCTGTCTATCCTTTCTTCATTTGGTCTTGACTGCAGATATTTGATGGCTAATTTTAAGATGGAACCCATGTGTGTGTACTTGTGGGTGTGTGCAGGCATATACACCACACACACACACATACACACACACACACACACACACACACACCAGAAATAAAGAATAATACATAGTCAGTTGTTGTAAAAATAAAATTTGGCTTCAGAAATCTTTTCAAGGACACACTCTTGCTTAAAAAAATACATACATTTGCAATGATAAACAAAATCTATAACATGTCAGTTTGAAGTATTTGTATCTAGGTTATTGGGTGACAATCTACTTCAAAAATAATGAGCATACATTTGCTTTACTTTTGGGTCAAAGAAAGGATCTTCTTCCAATTATTTTCCTGAAGCAAAGGAAGTCTTTCTCAAAGGTGAATTGATATCTACACCAGTAAAGATAGAATATTGCCTACAACTTTTAAAGGATACCTTGCCAGTTTTAAAATAGATGTCTTTTTCTACTGTTTTATCTGGTTCCATTGGGGCTTGTACCCAATGTGTATTTGCTTACCATATTATAAGAAAATTATGGCTGCAGACAATTGTTTACAGTTGTTACATGCAGGTGTAAAGCACACACCCCCGGCTCCTACCCCATTAAGTTCTGTAATAGAGAAGTTCAGAGTAGTATAGTCCAACAAAAAATACAATGTGAACCACAGATACTACTTTAAGATTTTTGGTGGGCACATTAAATAAGCTAAAAAAGATGGAACTACTTTTAGCAACAACTTCATTTATTCTGAGGTATGAAAATGATGTTATATGTTGTTTATGGCTATATGCTTCTTTAAGTTCTTTATTATATTGTGTGTGCATGATGTGAAGAGGGAAAAGAGGGTATGTGCATGCCAGAGCACTTGTGTGGGGATCAAGGCACAATCATATGAAGTTGGAAAGCTGGTTTGCTCTGTGGGTTCCAGGTATTGAACCCCGGGTAGACTTTTGAAGGAAGTGCCTTTACTCCCTGAACCATCTCACTGGCCTGTTTGAATTCTATATAAGTATAATCTATATTGAAGCATATAAAATATTCACCAGTAACATGGATAGTTATTGCCAGGTTGGAGTGTTGAAGAAGAAGGCATGAGTAAGTAGAGAGTCTAATGAGGCATTGAGGTTTCTTTTTTGCCTGGTTCCTCTATTCTTTGTTGGCCCCGCTTGCTCCTTATGGTGGTAGAATAACTGAGGTAAACTCAAGCTATCTTCTGGTTTGGGTCACACAACAAAGGGAGTCCCTGTCTATTCAACAGTGGAACAAAAGACCTGAGCCAGCTAGTTCATTTCTGAATCATTTCTGGTGCAAGGAGAGGAGAATGAAGGCCACAGTCACATGACACCCACCCATCTAAGTTAGTTTCAACATTTCTGCTGAAAATAAGGACTGAGGACATGTCTTGCAAGAGAAGCATGCGTTATTAACAGTGTCTGCTGGCAAACAGAGAAGGCTGGAATAAGAATGAATCCCAAAGTTGGATCTCTTCTCTAGGAACCAGCCAATGGTCTCTGAGGCCCAGGTGTGGGCAGACTCTCTCATGTGAGGAAAGACTAGGGAACGCAGGCCTGCCAGACTTCCAATCCAAGCAGCCAACAGAAGAAGTGAAGAAAGAGAGCAGCCATGGAACCAAGGACAGTGAGGTGGAGAAATGAATGGTTGGCATGGAATCAGATAAGACCAGAAAGTGTTCAGTATGCCACATGAAACACAGGCTGTTCCTGACAAGGTCAGATTAGCTCTGAGGATGTGATCGGCAGAAATTAGATGACTAAAGACTGAGGGGAAGCAGAAGCGGAAAATGTGGGGAGGAAATGGAATCACCGTGTCAGAACTCTCTTGAGAAGTTTGGGTGTCAAAAGGAAAGTCTAGGATGGCAGCTAGGGTGTAATGCTATGGTGAGAATGGGTTTGTTAAATATATACAGTGAATTGAAGCATAAACATTTTTATTACAAACTCAGCAAGTATGTTGTATTGTGTGAAACTGGGTTTGAATTCTCGTCCAATGGTGACTCTACTAGGAAGTTACTGGCTCCCCTGCCTTCGTTTTCTCTTTTGTAAATGGGGGTAATTATGCTGCTTCCACAGGTATACTTGGCAAAAGAAAGAATTGAGTAAATGGAATTACTGTCTTTGTCTGTAGTCACTGATGAATGAATCAGCCTGTTTTCTTTTTTCCGTCTTTCCCCATTCTACTGGGGATGTTTCCTCCCCTTTCCCAGCAGCCTGGTAAATTCCTTCCTGCTTATGCTCCAGAATCTAGGCAAGAGTGACTTTCTACTCTGATGTTGTCTGTCCTCAAGCCTTCAAATTCCTTCGGCTGCTCTGGTCTCTACTGCCCTGGAATTCACTGCTGACTCACATTGTAGATCTCTGGTGTCCCAGTGCCAGATCCCTCCAGAAAGGTCACTTCCTCCACTAAGGAAGATGCACAGTCCTGGGCAATTTGAGGCTCTCCATGGATAATTCTAGAAATTTAGTCTTGGAATAAATAGTTCCCTTCGACAATGTGCCTGCAGCCTCACTCTTCTCTGTGATTCCCTTCTGGCTTCTTCTGTTCCTTTGGTGACTGCACAATGCTTCCCGACAGACAGTGCGAAGCTGCGAGCACAGCTCTCCACCTGCTGCTTTCAGATGACAAATGGATTCTGCTGATTCCTGGGGCAAAGCGCTTCCTCCAAAATGTCACTGTCTGTGAATACTTTCTCCTTCAGTGCCCTGGCCGTGGAGCAGAGGGAGGAATTTTACAGAGAAGCAAAGTTGCTTTTCTGTAGTTGACTCCTGTAACCTAGTCTGAGTCCTTCTGCTTGTTCCGCCCTCACTTAGCTTCTGCAGCTGCACTTGAGCCCGAGCCACTGTCTTCCTTTCCAGGCTTTCATTATTGAAGCTTTCATTTAGTCACGTGTGTGATGGCAGTGACTTGTCTGTGTCATAGAGGGTTGGGCTGAGGCTGAGTGCTGTCTTTGGGTCTCCCTTCCTTTAGTATACTCTACCAGCATCATCACAAGGTCAGGAGCAGAAAAGTTGTGAGAATCACAATGCCATCACAAGACCTGCACAAGATCGGGCCAGCCAACACACCAGTATGAGTAAGGATAGGTCACACAAGTTCTTACTCTTATCTGAGGAACAATTGATGGTCATTGTTGGATGCTGTGGAGAAAGTCAGTTTTCTTTAGGCGTGTTGTTAGTTATATGAGGCAGCTTAAAAGGGACAGGAGGCAGAACAAGAGACAGAAGCCTAACCTTCAACAGACAGGACCATGCTTATGGGTACACACATCAAGGTGGCAGATTCTTACCCAGGTAAGTTGAACTGTCTGCCTGAATAAAAAAATATGGCTGCCATCCTTTATGGGGGAGTGGGGTGAGAAGTGGAAATGGTTGCTGCCCATAATCCATGGAGCCCTGTGTAGCACATAGCCCAAGTTTCTTTTCTTCAGCTTCTCCCTATCAGTGTCTCATTGACCACCTACCTGCAAGAGAAGCTGAGAAGTGTAGTCTTTTAGCAGGATACTCTCAGGTGTCATCCCTGATAAGCTGATCATGCTTCAGTGGATGACTCCTCACCGATGTTTTTCTATGTTTATATGGACAGTGCTAACTGGACTCTGTGTGTGTGTGTGTGTGTGTGTGTGTGTGTGTGTGTGTGTAAGAGAGAAAGACAGAGAGAGAGAGAGAGAGAGAGAGAGAGAGACAGAGAAGCTGAAGTTGGAAGAACTTGGAGGGATATGAGAGGAGCTGGGGAAGAAAGTAGAGGCAACTATGATCAAAATACATGGTATGCTTGTCTGAAATTCTCAAAAAATAAATAAAATAAAATAAATAAATTATCCATTTAAATATAAGAATAAAAATCTGACATGTTCAAATACTTGGACTTTCTCCATGTATACTTCCCACTTGGGACACACACACATTTTTCTAACCTCCTATTCCTTAAAAGCTGGAGTGTGGGAACAAAAGTTGGAAACTGGCAATGATTGACTCACTTTGTCAATGACTTCTGCTCTTGATTAACTTGATTCATAGCCGTAGATTCCAGAAAAGAAGCTCAAAGGAGATTGAACTTTAGATGTTAACATTTTACCAATTATCTTAAAATACTGATGTCAAGAAACCAGTAATCAGAAACCGTTGTGAGAAATGGATGGAGATATATATATATATTTTCCAATGGAACATGTTGTGTAGATATGTTCACTTCCTGATAAAATCTTCTTTGAATCCTGGAATTCCAGGGGACCAGACTGGTTCATTTTGGCTGCTGGAGTAGTGTTCTGCAGGCACAGCACAGTGAGGGGAAACTGTGCAGAGGTGGGAATAAATGCTCATCAAGAAACCAGGGTTGCATTTGCCCTGCTCAACTCAAAGCCAGCTCCTGTGTTCTGTTCTGTCGACAGACCCTCCGAGCCACTGCCATGAGGCGAAGCAAAGCAGGCTGATGGATTTTGCCCAAAGTTGTTAATCTGTTAACAATTGGCTGTAAAAGTATGCATATGGAGACAAATAGGGAGGCTAAAAACCAGCTTCTGCAGTATAAAGATATAATTGCCACGCATAAGCAAAAAGAAAGCCCCCTCGCAGATTGCAAATGTTATTTTAACACACTGAGTGTACTGAATTTCCTTTGACCATCAGCAAAATGGAGTTTCAGCTCTGAGGCTCTGAATCTGGTTATTTGTTGTTGTTGTCCCTGTTGCTACTCTTTCTTTCCCTCATTCACTCTTTTGAATAAAATGAGTTCCTGACACATTCATCAGGCCGTTGTGCCATTTATTCTACATGACCTTGGGTAATGCACTTAACTCTCTAAATTTTGAGCTCTTCATTTTAAAAATGGGTCTAACTGTCTCTCAGTCAGATGACTGGATGAGATGGTGTGCGTGTGGAACATCCTGCAGAGTGCCTGGGACAGAGAGTGAAGCTCAGTGGCCTATTTACAAAACAGTTCACGGTTATAGAGGGGAAGGTCCCGCATCCATAGGGCAAGTCAGCGGACTGGAAACTGGGGGGCCAAGCCTTTGTCGTAATTTAAGTCTAGTGACATCTGCTGCATAATTCACTCTTGTTTCTGGTCTTTTGTGATATTCGGGCTTTCAGCTGAGTGGATAGGGCCCACCCCCACTGTAGGAGGTACAGTCTGCAGAGCTCATTGATTTAAATGTTGATCTCATCTTTGAACACCCTCACAGAAACATCCACAGCAATGCTGGTCTCATAAGTAGGCACCGAGGCTCAGCAATGCAGGTATATACGACCGTGAATAAGAAAATTCCCGAAAATAATCAGCTCCCTCACTTTGTCTTCTTTAATGTGCAGGATAGTGCTGGGAGACAGTTGCCTCTCAGCCTCCATGTGTGTTTCTTTACGATGCATTATGAACAGTGGCAAGAATGACTGTAAGATGAGACACTGTCTCTCTGGTGCTTAACTCTCTTAGCCCCAGGAGAGTTCTGGAGAAGGGGGCTCCAGTGGAGGAAGACTCACATTCTCTGAACTTCTTTTTCTTTGACTTTGTGGATGTGGCCCTTAGCTCTCTTCTTTGGGGGTTCCTGCTCTTTCTTTTGCATGAAGTGGTTGTTCTGCACTGTAAGCTCCTCGCCATCTTACACATCTCAGTTGAAATGTCACCACTTTCTTTTGAGCAGAACTTAATAAGTACTCTAGGAAGAACAGACTCCACATTCCATTATCTTTTTAATCAGCCTTTATATACTTCTTTTGCTATAACAGTAGCACATATTGTTCTTTAGCTATCTCTGTGGAGGTAGACACTCCAGGAAGGCGGAGGATTCGTGTATTCTTCAGTACCATTTTTCTGGCACCAAGCATGTCCTGATGCTGCTGTCAAGTGACTGGATGGAACAGCTGTGACAGTGCTTTAGACACACTTTGTGACAATCATCTTATGCAACATAGTTAAACACATTCTTAATACTGCTCAGAAAAGTACCATGTTAACCTGCTGTGGGTTTGGTATTGTGCCCGTATACACTGAGAGAGACCATGTGCTCTGTTTCAGAATGGAAAGAGAAGGAAAGCTGAAGATGGGAAAAGAGAGACGAGCGCAGTAGGCCAGTGAGGACTCTACAACTTGGATGCCCCTCAGAAGTGTCACAAACTGAGAAATTTTCAAGAGACAGGACTAGTGGGGGTTATTTGCTTTGTGCATTGCAAGTAAAATGTAAGTTCCCAGACCAATAAGCTTAAATATGATCTGCTTTATTCGCTCACATGAGCGAAGTGTGTGTGGGTATGTGCCTAGAGTCGTTTGAAACTGATCACAAGCTGCCTTATGCACTGACTCACTGCAGAGTGCAGAGGGCAGGTGGACATTGGGACTCCAAGAGCTAGGCCATCTCCTGAGTTTAAATCTTCAGGAATTCACAGGAATTTGGTTAGAATTTTGTATTCTCCATAGGTTAGGGAATAATTTACACGTACCCACATGGGGTTGTAAATGTCTCAGGGATGTCACCAGTCACCAGATGCTCTCTCTAATCATTTGACTTTCTATTGTTTCATTCTTCATAATTCCCTAGGGTAGACAATCTCTGTCCAGCTGGAATAGGTAAGAGCAGGCAACGGGTTCTGGTCAATGGAACATGAATGGAAATAACACTTCACACTGGCTATGGCACAGTAAAAAGTCTCCCCCAAATTATTCAACCATCTCTCATTCACTTACCAACTGCCACCAAGCACAAGGAGCTATCAGACAGCTCGACATGAAGATTTGTCTGTATCTATGGAGACCAGGCCTTTTAGATGCCTCCAAGCTTCAAGGAATTTTGGATATAGATCAGAAAATCTGTATTAGATGTTTTCCCATTGCTGTGCTAAAATGCCATGATCAAAAGCAACTTAAAGAAGAGTTTGTTTTGGCTTATGATTCCGGAGGACTGCATGTCCTTAACAGCAGGGGACGTGTGGCAGCAGCGGAGTGACAAAAGATCATTGAATCTTTATCTGCACGCAGGAAACAGAGAGAGCAAAGATTGGAAGTGGGGTGAGGCTATAAACAGAGTCACACACTAGGTTTATCTCTCTTACAATGTGGAGAGAAGCACTTCATCTCCTGACCTTGCTGCTCTCTGTAAAGGACAACAGCATCCTTTATAGGCTCTGGGCCACCCCCAGTGATGACTTTCTCCAGGAAGGCTTCACCCCCTAAAAGTTCCCATATCCTTCCAGCTGACAACACCAGCTGAGAAATGACTGTTCAAATACATGAGCCCGTGGGGGATATGTTTCTATCAAATCATAACAATCTCCGTCAAAAATAGAAAAATCATAACCATGGTTTTTCCCTGCGTTTCCTTATGTGCTTAAGAAAGATAGACAAAGTACCTAATCACATAAAATACATACAGACAAATTATGTGTCTGGCAAATGGTGTGTCCAAGAACCTTGGAGTTAGAGGGTTTCTTTACTCCTTGTTGCCAATGGACCTATGTATTGTAAATAAACTATTTCTGGTGGTCTTTTATAAACCATTCCATAGGTAAGAAGTCTCTCATACTTGGGAGGAAGTTTGGGACCAAAAAGGATGCTGTTATCCTTTACAGAGAATAGTGAGATCAGGAGGTGAAGGGGTTCTTTCTATCTGTAACAAGGATAAACTTTCTGTGTAACTCTGGAATGGAGAAAAGTCAGGATCATTTGTTCGTCTTTTTTTCCCTGATGTTGAGGTCTTACATATCTTATATTCTTAGAACGCATGGAAGTCAGCAAGATTGACTAAGACACGGAACATACAAGGTTAGGACAGAGAAATGCTAAACTCTTCCAGGGTGAAGTAGGAATGAAGACGGTGGTAGCATCTTCATGGCTGATGATGGAGCTGGGGAGTCACAGGATCCCACACAAATCTGAAGAACAACTTCCTGTGAGTGTAGGGACTACATATGCTACCTCTTTTCTACAGATAATTTGCAAGTATTTGGAGAACATATCCTGCTTAATATTCCCTCTTGAAATGCCCACCTTATAGACCGATCATGCAGTCTCTTCTCCCCGTTCAGTAAAACATTTTGGAGGATGCTTGGCAGAATCCTGGGTTGAGAACATCATTTTGGAAGCCAGCATCAAGATTTAAAGTTAAAGCAGAGAGACAGTATCTCTCCAACTTCAGTTTCTGAAAAGCATTTGGCTTCATCACTGTAGCCCAGACGAATGGTTTGTGCTTAGGAAAGACAGATGTGTCCTGGAGGTCCTACTGCCCGCACACGAAGAAGCCAGCAGTGCATCATACCTGGCTTGTGGACAATCAGAGAATAGCAGCTTCCATTTCACAAATACATCCATTCAGCGGAAGGACTTTCCCCCTCCAGCTGAGGGAGCAAAATGCCCATTCCAGAGCGTTGTGTGTGTCCCCAGGCTTTAATATATCTCCCAGCAGCTCTCCTCAGCATTCCACATGATAAAATCAATCTCTATTTAAGTAAGAGGGGGATATTTATTTCTTAATTTTTTAATAATGTATTTGGTGATTTGTTAGAGCTTTGGTGTTGTATTATTTATTTATTGTGCCTATGGGGTGTACTGCCACTTGGTAATAGAGCAGCTATGGAAACTTGAGACCTAAGCAGAAATGAGTTCAATAATATTGCTACACTCTAAGACTTTATCCCAAATGAACAAAAGAACAAAAGTGCAAGGCCACGATAACCCAACTCCCTTAGGAGTATTTAGAAAGAAAAAGTGATGGGGATTTTTTTTTATGTCAAGCAAGAACAACTGACAAATGGGTGGGCTGTTTTAAAACTCAAAACCATTTCATAATTTCATAAGCTTCATAAAACTAGATTTACTATATTCTTGATATATGTGTTTATGTGCGAGTGTTCATCTGATATTTTGCTAAGGTAAAAGCTGCCCAAAGGCCTGATAGAACTTAAATATATTTCTCCCCCATCGTCTTGCAAGGTGAAAATAGTGATGTAAGCGGGTTGGAATAGAGATGCCTTCCTTTTGGTTCCAAGGCATATTAACAATTTGCCAAAAAGAAAGCATATATTCATATGGGGAGTATGCTTTGGTTGGTTTATTCTCATCAGTAATTAAAAAGCATGAAATTGGTTCATACACCTACTTTTTGACTTCCCACATTAAAGATACACCACTGTTGAAAATTCCTTCATATGCATATAAATGTCATTATAATGTCTGAGGGCAGTTACATAAAACCAGGGTTAGATGAACATGTTTAAACTCAAAGGCTTCTGCATTCATCAGACATTATAGCCCTGGTGCTGCTGATAAGCTAGTGACAATCATCGATACTCTCCAGTAATTTTGATTTCTTTAACTCATTCTTCCTGGTACGCATTTCAGGAAAAATTATATCATGCTGATGGCACCATTTGACATAAGCCATATATAAAGGTGCTGAAGGACACTTGTCCTTGGTCAAAGATGCCATCTCAAGCCGGTTGGGCAGCCGGCCAGTCAGTCAATAACAGTTTCTGACTGTCTAATGAGAGAGGGTGCTGTGAGACAGAGACAGGGCTTGGAACTCGAGGGCAGTCAGGACAGTGACAAAGGCAGGGGAAAGGCAGGAGGAATGGCTACGGAGTTCCAGAGAGGCAGTGTGCCAGCCTGGGGAAGCCTGAAGGATGGGCTGCCTTGTGTTCACGGAACATCTGGGAATCAGCCCAGGTAAATCTCTTTGGAGACCACAGTAGCGCCGTGAGGGATGGAGACTCAGTTTCCTCATCTGTGAAATGAACTACAGTGAATAGTCAGGAGGCAGGAAAGTCAGTGTCTGAGTGGTGCCTAGTACTTACCCGGAGGCCTGTGGGCGTGCAAAACTGCCAGGGAGGGCGATGGGAAGAGGCGAGTCATTCTTTAGATGTTAGAGACTTCTCTTTCTTTCGAGCTTATGGAGGGCATATAAGGTTTAAGCTCAAAGCTGTGTAGTTCTTGTTTTAAGATCTGGCTTCAGAAGGTTACAAAAGAATCACAAACACAGATTTGGCACCCGTGCACGCTCAGTTCTGTCATATCTGTGGGATTTATGCCAGAGAAAGCAAATTAATAAGGGAATGCTTGTGTAATCCAGGAATGCGTCAAGAGTGGATAGCTCAGTCTGCTGGCTCCAGTATCTTCTCTAAGGCATTTCTCTCTATGGATGGTGATTCTCATCCTTTTCCTGTATGTCCTGGAGAAAATCCCACACAGAGTGGAAAACTGTCCTTCTTGCTGTTGAGTTGTTGAGAAGGCTTTTTCCTCCCTGGTGCCCTTCTGAGTCAACTTCACAGAGCTAAAGCAAATCGGCATTGGTGACTGAACAAGGGCCAGAGCAACTTTAGCTAGATCGGCCTAAAGCTATTGAAATGGTGGAGAAGAGACATCCTTCATTAGGACGGTAGGTGTTCAATCTTGTCAAGTACTAGCAAAAAGTTTGACTTTTCTCCTTGTCTCTTTTTCATTGAAGTGACTGATTTTGAGGAAGTGGGAGTCGGGGCAGAATGACTGTGTTCTCATCAAATCTCTCATCAAATCGTTTAGCCTCCACAAGCCCAGGCAAAGCCCACATGTGAGAAGCAGATGCCAACAAAACATGGGGTAGAATGGAGCCTTGAGAGCAGGCTGCAGGGCTGGAATATGCTCTATATTTACTCCTTATCTTCAAAAAATTTTAATGATTTATTATTGTTATTATTATTTTACATCCCAATTGCATATTCCCTTCCCTCCTCTCCTCTCACCCCCCCACCCCACTGCACCCCATTCAATCCTGTGAAAGGAGACTGGGCTTATGCTACCTAGTCGCCCAGACCCGAATAATCACTGGTAAGTAGGGACCTCCCTAGGTAGTTATTCAAGCTAATTCATGGGAAAGGTATGAGAAAGGCTGGGTGGCATGGTAGTTGAAGCTGCTCAAATGATGAATATCAATTTTCTTCTATTCACATTGAAGTCGTTCAACCCTAAGTGGAGAAATAATCTCTGGTTCCACAAAGTACTGCTCTCACTGAATGCTGGGAGCTGCCCTAGGAGGAAGTGAAAGGGGGGAAGTCCATTGGTGGACTTGTAAGGGGCTGGGTTGGGAGGGGTGGATGGGTACTTTGCACAATACGCTATCCCCTAAACAAAGTGAATTTTGATCAGTCAAATTACAAATCTAATAGATTTTGAAATTTAGTTCACTAAAATGGCTTATGAACCAAGACAAAGCATGGTCCTTTTAAGTAAAAGGTAGAAACTAAATCAGACGAAAACAGATTAAAATTGAACAAACAGACAGCAGCATGGAAACAGTCAAACAAGAGAGGATCCAGGATAACAGCAGATCTCATGTTTGCAGTCCCACTCTCTAAAACTTCCGTTCAGCCTTGAATGTCATTCCCTTCTTTCACCTTTCACTGTGTCTTCTTGTCTCAGCAACTGCTCCCTTTCCATGATGAGGTCCCTCAGAGCCCTGGGACTGATAGACGGGTCTGGCACCACACCTGTCTACCCAGCTTCCTGTCCCCAGCCCCGTACTTCGTATATTGCCTTAACCAACTCCTTGCATAATTTTATGCCTTCACCAATAGACTGGGAAGGGGGGAATCCAATAATACAGGAGCAGTGGTTACTATACAGTTGCATGGTAAATGTATACCAAGTGCTAGCATATGTGGAGGGTAAATATACATTTTACTGAATGCATAAAATGAAGCTGAAAACAGAATTCATAGGACGTGTAATGATGCCTATGGAAGAATAGCAGAATGGCCCAAGACCTCCTTGCTGGAAACCGGATAAAGATGACTTCTTTAGAGCAAGTGCTCCCCCAGCACACCATGTCTGAGCTGGGTTTCAGCTCTCCTTTGCCCCTTTGTTTAGGGGCTCATCTATGGTGAACAGCCTACCCAACTACTCCCAGCAAATCAGGAAGAATTCTCATACATTCCAAGTTTCAACTCCAGCAACATATTAGTGAAACTTGGATCTTCGTTTATTCTTTTTAAGCAATATCCTTGTAATCGAATCTGCAATCTCAGACAACTAGACCTCACTGGCCTTGGGGCACTGACTGACTTTAAAATCCCCTAGGTACTCAGCCTGGACAGAGAACCACAGTTTGGGTTTTGTTGTTCTGACCATCACACAAGAGGCCACAGCACAAAGACGTGCTAGCATACCATAGACACGCATTAACATGCTAAGCTGCATTTCTACATGAAAGGCTAACACCAGGGCAACCCAGCTGCACTTCTAGAGTTACTACCAGGAAGCTTTGCCTCTATTGTTTGCTTCAATTGCCCTCTCCCTTCTTGGGATGACTGAGGAAGTCACTAAGAGGCCCCAGGTAGCACCACTACTTGGGGCTCTAGCTCAGGACTATGACAACAGAAATTCTGAAGAAGGCCTTGCCCAGTTGACATCTGGCTTTGTGACCTTGGGATAGTTACTTAAGGACCCTTTGCTTCTGTTACCTTGGCTAAAAAAAAAATTAACTAATATTATTGACCTAGTTGCCAGGCATGTCTTCAGATTTCACAAGCAAATACTTGGAAAGTGTTTCATCAATGTAAATTGTGGTACAATTTGAAAAAAATAACTTCATCGCTAAAACTCCATAGAAATCTGTGCTGTTTCTGTGGGTGTTTCCAATCACTATTTATTTGATTTATGCAAAGAGGAGAGCATTTGCCTAAAACCCCTTTCTTGCGTGGGTACTGCCTTTGATTTATTCCCTTTTGCTCTGCCGGTACACAGCTTGACATACACATAAAGGGTTTGCAGGAGAAATCACTTAATGCACAGCGTTTCCTTTGTTGTGACTGTCTTGTCATGAACTGTTAGAGTTGTCAGTTATTCTCCGAAATTTGCTTGTTTTTGTGCGGGCTTCTAAATACTCACCTTGCACATGGTTTATAGATGGCATAGAGAAAACAAATACGTATGCTGGAATAGTCAACTTAGATTTATTCTTACTTAAGAGAAAAAAGCTTAAAGGTTTAATGTGTGCTTGATAAGCTATGATTCAGCCTGGAAGAGGCAGGTGGTTTATATTTACTCTCCCAGGTAGGATCAACATTTACGGTCTCAGCCTTTCTCAGTGCCTCTTCAGCAGGTTGGACCTTTCCCAGAAGAACTGATCTCAAAGCACAATTTCTACACGTTATTCTCTGAGGAATAGGGACGTTGAGCCAACTATATTTTACGGAGAGCAGAGCAGGGAGATTTGGGCACATGAGTGTGTATTAAAGAGCCTTGAGTGGCCTGGCTACTGATGTACCCAAGTCTACTCAACACCAGCCCACTACAAACTTATGAAACAGAAAATTTGTTCTCAAATCTCTTGACAACAAGCTCCACTCCTGGAACATTATTTTTCCTATTAAGAAGGAAGCTATTCATATTTCTGAAGGTCAGAGAACAGTGCTCTAAAGAGGCTTGCTCCCTGAGGAAGACCTGAGCCTGCTGATAACACCCCCCGCCATTTGGGAGGGGCTCACAAGACCCTGCCCCTCTCTAAGGGCTTATATGCAGTTAGTTAATGGTTAGTTGGGAATGGAGAAGCATCTTCAGTGGGGTAGCCACTGATAAGGTACCCATGCTTACGTAAATAACCCTTAACCTATGCTCTTGTAAGCAACTCTAGTCAAACTAACTGGATACCACACACACAGGCAGAGAGAGAGAGAGAGAGAGAGAGAGAGAGAGAGAGAGAGAGAGAGAGAGAGAGAGAGAGAGGACATGAAAGTAGAAGAAAGACTCATTAGGAAGAGGAAGGGGATCAATGGGAGTGAAAATGTGTCAAGAAAAGACTTTTTTAAAGGTAAAAAAAATTAAAAAAAATAAAAACAAAACATTCCCTTTGCCAGAGATAAAGTTTGTGAGGTAATTGTCATTTTAAGTCCCGTTACTCAGCTTATCCTGAACGACGGCTTTGGCAAGCATCTTTATCTTTCCTGAGCCCCAGTTTCCTGCATTGTACAATGAAGATACAAATACCCCATAGGTTTATTGGTTTATTACAAAGGACAACGACCTCACCTGCATGAGAGGGCCTAGCACAGTGTTGAGTGCATAGAAGAGATTATTAAATTCGGTGGAATTTGAATTAGAGAATATCTCAAATCTTAATCCATAGAGAAAAACTACACTGAAGTTTTTCTTCAAGACAGACAAGATATGAACTACAAAGGAAACCCAGTAAGCATTAATCACAGAAGAGCTAGAAAACTGTGCCTGTGGTAACTAGTTATGTGACTTGGGCAATTCCCTAACCCAGGGGTTCTCAGCCTTCCTAATGCTGTGGCCCTTTAATATAGTTCCTCATGTTGTGGTGACCCCCAACCATTAGATTATTTTTGTTGCTACTTCATGACTGTAATTTTACTACTTTTATGCATCATAATGTAAATATCTGATATTTTCGAAGGTCTTTGTGATCCCCATGGAAGGCTAATTTGACCACCAAAGAGGTCACAACCCACAGATTGAGAACCAGTGCTCCAACTTGTCCATTCATTGGTCACTGAGCTAGAAAATGTGGATAATTATGTCTACTTCATAGGGCTCCCAGGAAGATTAGACGGAACAATAGGAGCAAATCCCCAGAGAAATGAAAGGGTTGAGTCAATGGCAATGGCTTGCATTGCTTAATTTTAATCGAGTAATTCTTCTGTAGTCTTTCAATTATTGATGGGTTAGAGACCTTTTGAAAAAACAAGTGTCACCATTATAACCAAAGGGAGCTTTTTGTTGCGCATAGAAAAGTCTATTTCTAGCTACCTTTCTGCAGTCATGAGATATACAAGTCAATTTACAGAAGACTGGTGTTTCTCTTGGCTGAGATAATACAAACCAATACTGACTGTAGCCTGAGCCATTTGTAAGCCTTTCTCTCCCATAGAATGTTAATAGGTTAAGTTTCTTACATGACTGCTAATTTCACGTGACTTCATGGAATGATTACATATTTATGTATTATTTATTATGTAAATCTAGCATTATAAATTATTTAAAGTCATATTAATAGTATGTATTATTTATGCTAGAACTATATTAATACATTTTATTTCAAGTAGCTTTGGTCAGAGCTTTTGTCTCTGTGGATTGCAGTCATTGGAAGTTAGTATCCCACTTGAGAACAACGCAATTTTTCTGTTTTTCTGAGGATAATGACATCAGGCTCTCTATGAGCACATCTTCATCATAGCCTAAGTCTGTTAAAGAACCCTACCAGTAAGAGGAAAAACTCCTGGGTTTCTCTGCCTGTGATCATGGCTAGATAGTGCCATTCCTATGCAAAGCTATGAAGTAAGGAATTTGAGATTCCACACCTCTGATGGCAACTCTCACGTCCAGAACATTATCTTTCTTATTCTAGAAGGATACAAACAGGTAACCTTAAGAAAATGAATCATATATTTCCTGCTCTTCCAGGAGTCCTGAGTTCAATTCCCAGAACCCATATGGAGGCTCACACTATAACTTAGTCCCATGGGATAACATGCCCTCTTATGGTTTGCAGACAAAATACCCAAACACAAACAAAAAAACAAACAAATAAATTTAAAAAGTGAAGAAAATGAACCATGAAAGAAGCAGGTATTTGCCAGGCTATATTTGGTTATAAGTCGTGGAAAAGTAGTGGCTTAAATACAGGTAATATATATTATCTCATATAATTTAGGAAAGGAAGGTGAACCCAAGAATGACTCTCAATAGTAATCAACTTATACTTTTTATGCTTCTCTTATGCATTAGACATTTTTCTTGTTGCTAGCACAGAGATGCAAGTTAGTTGGCACAGACACAGACATCAAATCGTCTCTCAAATATAATATCCCAGAAGACATAAGTGAAACAATGATTTTTAAAGATATTGGATCTTGGACCTCCGTAGGACCAGGCCTGAGCCAGCAACCTCCATGGGAGCAGGCCCAAGCATTCAAACTCTATAGGACCAGGCCCAAACAACCTCCAGGATTGCAGAGAACCTCCAGGAGCATTGAATGACTTCTTGGAAAGCCGAGTGACCTCCAGGGTGACTGGAACTGTGGCCACGGCTTCACCATGAGGAGCAACCATCTGAGCCTTGAATACACTGGCACCTGGAAGAGTGATCACCAGTGACACAGACAGCCCCACCTACACAAATAAGAGGAAAATATTGGTAGATAAGGTAAGAACACACTCAACACCACAAAGAGCAACACAACACCAACAAAAACTAGTGCTTTGGTTCTAAAACAGCAAGTCTTGAACACCCCAATAATAAAGTTATTTCTAATAACTTTAGAAGAATGTTTGAGGCCCTTAAAGAGGAAATGAAAAATTCTCTCAAAGAAATGGAGAAAAAGACAAACAAAAAAATTGGAAGGAATCAACAAGTCCATTAAAGAAAACCAAGAAAAAACAGTCAAACAGGTGAAAGAAATGATTCAAAACTTGAAAACCAAAATAGAGACAATAAAGAAAGTACAAACCAAGGGAATTCTGTAAACAGAAAATATGGGGAAATGATAAGGAACCACAAATGCAAGCATAAACAGCAGAATACAAGAGACAAAAGAAATAACCACAAACACTAAAGATATGATAGAGGAAATAGACTGACTCATCAGTCAAAGAAAACATTAAATCTAACAAAAGCTCAACACAAAATATCCAGGAAACATGGGACACATGAAAAGACCAAACCTAAGAATAATAGGGATAGAGGAAGGGGAAGTCCAAATCAAAAGCACAGAAAATATATTCAGCAAACTCATAGAAGAAAACTTTCCAAACCTAAAGAAAGATATGAATATGAAGATATAAGAAGCTTGTAGAACACCAAGCTTCTACTAGAAAAAAAAGCTTTTACTTTTTGACTGGACCAAAAAAAAAAAAAAAAGGTCCCTTGCCACATAATAATCAAAACAGTAAACATACAGAATAGAGAAAGAATATTAAGAGCTGCAAAGGATAAAGGCCAAGTAACATATAAAGGTAGACCTATCAGAATTACACCTGACTTCTCAATTAAAACAATAAAAGCCAGAAGGTCATGGTCAAGCGATATGCAGACATTAAGAGACCATGGATGCTAGCACAGACTACTATATGCAGTAAAACTTTCAATCACCATAGACAGACAAAACAAGATATTCTATGACAGAACCAAATTTAACCAATACCTAGCCACAAACCTAGCCCTACACAAAGTTCTAGAAGGAAAACTCCAATCTAAGGAAGTTGGCTACATCCACAAAAACACAGACGATAGATGATCTCACAGCAGCAAATCCCAAAGAAGGAAAATTAACAAATTAACATCACCAATAACGAAAACTAAAATAACAGGAGATAGCAATTACTGGTTATTAATATCTCTTAATATAAATGGACTCAACTCACCTATAAAGAAACACAGGCTAACAGATTGGATACAAAAACAGAATCCATCCTTCTGCTGCATACAAGAAACACACCTCAACCTCAAAGACAGACATCACCTTAGAATAAAGGGTTGGAAAACAATTTTCCAATCAAATGAACCTAAGAAACAAGCTGGTGTAGCTATCCTAATATCTAACAAAATAAACTTCAAACTAAAATTAATCAAAAGAGACAAAGAAGGTCATTGCATATTAGTCACAGGAAAAATCCATCAAAAAGAAATTTCAATACTGAACATCTATGCCCCAAATACAAGGGCACTCTCACATGTAAAAGAAACACTACTAAAGCTTAAATCACACATTAAACCTTACGCACTAATAGCAGGAAACTTCAACACCCTTCCTCACCACTGGACAGGTCTGCCAGACAGAAACTTAACAGAGAAATAAGAGAACTAACAGATGTTATGACTCAAATGTACTTAACAGACAACTATAGAACATTCTATCCAAACATAAAAAAATATATCTTGGTGTGGGAAGTCCTTCTGTATATGTGTTGCTTTTATTGGTTAATGAATAAAGAAGATGCTTTTGGCCAATGGCTTACAGAGTATAGCCAGGCTTGAAGAGATATGTATATAGAGATAGTAGGCCGAATCGAAGAGACACCAGGTAGCCACCAGAAGGCAAAGATGTGAGCTGTCAGCCAGAACCTTGCCGGTCGGACACAAGCCTTGTGGTAAAATATAAAATAATAAAGATGGGTTAATTTAATATGTAAGAGCTTGCTAGTAATACGCTAGAGTCATTGGCCAGCCACTGTTTTAAATAATATAGTTTCTGTGTGATTATTTCAGATCTGGACATCCAGGAACAGGCAGCCTCACCCAATACCTTCTCAGTACCTCATGGAACCTTTTAAAAAACTGACCACAAACTAGGTAACAAAACAAACCTCAACAGAAACAAAAAATTGGAATAATCCCATGTATCTTATTGGATCACCATGGCTTAAAATTAGAATTCAATAGCAACACTAATTTCAGGAAGCCAACATACACATGGAAACTGAACAATGCTCACTTGAATCACCAATAGGTCAAGGAAGAAATAAAGGAAGAAATTAAAGACTTCCTAAAATTTAACAAAAATGACCATGCAACATACCCAAATTTATGGGACAAAATAAAAACAATGTTAAAATGAAAGTTTATGCACTATATGCCTACATAAAAAAAAGCTGGAAAAATCCCACACTAGTGAGTTAAAATTTTAGAACAAAAAGAAGCAAACTCACCCAGACAGCAGGAAATAATCAAATTGAGAGTTGAAATGAACAAAATAGAAACAATGAAAATAATACTAAGAATCAATGAGACAAAGAGTTGGTTTTTCAAGAAAATCAACAAAATAGACAAACCTTTATCCAAACTAACCAAAAGGCAGAGAGAGAATATCCAAATTAACAAAATCAGAAACAAAAAGGGGGACATAACAACAAACATGGAGGAAATACATTGAGATCATACTTCAAAAATCTGTACTCCACAAAATTGGAAAACTTAAAGGAAATAGATAATTTTCTGAATAAATATCACTTACCAAAATTAAATCAAGACAAGATAAGCAAATTAAATAGAATTATAACCACTAAGGAAATAGAAACAGTCATCAAAAGTCTTACAATCAAAAAAAGCCCAGGATCAGAAGCTTTCAGCACAGAATTCTACAAGATTTTCAAAGAAGAACTAATACCAATACTCCTCAAATTGTTCCACACAATAGAAACAGAAGGAACATTGCCAAACTCTTTTTATGAGGCTACAATTACCCTAAAACCAAACCACACAAAGACATTACTAAGAAAGAGGATTACTGATCAATTTCATTCATGAACATTGTTGAAAAAATAATCAATAAAATACTGGCAAACTGAATCCAAGAACACACCAGAAAAATTATCCACCATGACAAAGTAGGATTTATCTCAGAGATGCAGGGATGATTCAACATATGAAAATTTGTCAATGTAATTCACCATATAAACAAACTGAAAAAAATAACCACATGATCATCTCATTAGATGTTGAAAAAGCCTTTAACAAAATACAACATCCCTTCATGATAAAGGTGTTGGAGAGAGCAGGGATACAAGCAACACACCTAAACATAATAAAGGCAATATACAGCAAGCCAACAGCCAATATCAAACTAAATGGAGAGAAACTCAAAGTGATCTTACTGAAGTCAGGAACAAGACAAGGTTGTCCACCCTCTCCATATCTATTCAATATAGTACTTGAGGTTCTAGGAAGCAATAAGACAACAAAAGGAGATCGAGGGGATACAAATCAGTAAAAAAGAAGTTAAACTCTGTTTGCTGATGATATGATAGTTTACATAAGTGACCTCAAAAATTCTCCCAATGAATTCTACACCTCATAAACACCTTCAGTAATGTAGCAGACTACAAGATTAACTAAAAAAATAATCAGTAGCCCTCCTGTACAAAGATGATAAATGGGCTGAAAAAGAAATCAGAGAAACATCACTCTTCACAATAGCCACAAATAACATAAAATATCTTGGAGTAACTCTAACCAAACAAGTGAAAGACCTGTGTGACAAGAACATTACATCTTTGAAGAAAGAAATTGAAGAAGACACCAGAAAATGATAAGATCTCCCATGCTCTTGGGTAGATAAAATTAACATAGTAAAAATGGCAATCTTACCTAAAACAATCTACAGATTTAATGCAATGCCCATCAAGGTCCCAGCAAAATTCTTCACAGACCTGGAAAGAACAATACTCAACTTCATATGGAAAAGCAAAAAATCCAGGACAGCCAAAACTATCCTGTACAATAAAAACTCCTGGAGGCATCACAATCCCTGACTTCAAACTCTACTACAGAGCTACAGTACTGAAAACAGCCTGGCATAAGAACAGACAGGAGGACCAATGGAACCAAATTGAAGATCTGGATACCAATCCACACACCTACAAACACCTGGTTTTTTACAAAAAAGCAAAAAGTATAAAACGGAAAAAAGAAAGCAAGTTCAACAAATGGTGCTGGCATAACTGGATATCAACATGTAGAAGAATGAAAATAGAGCCATATTTATTACCATGCACAAAACTCAAGTCCAAATGGATCAAAGACCTCAACATAAAACCAACCACACTGAACCTCATAGAAGAGAAAGTGGGAAGTACACTTGAACACATTGGCAGAGGAGATCACTTCCAAAATACAACCCCAGTAGCACAGACACTGAGAGAAACAATTAATAAATGGGACCTCCTGAAACTGAGAAACTTCTGTAAAGCAAAGGACATGGTCAACAAGACAAAATGACAGCCTATAGAATAGGAAAAAATCTTCACTAACCCCACATCAGACAGAGGGCTGATCTCCAAAATATAAAATAACTCAAGAAATTGGTCATCAAAAGAACAAATAATCCAATAAAAAGTGGGGAACAGACTTAAACAGAGAACTCTCAACAGATGAATCTAAATGGCTGAAAGACACTTAAGAAATGCTCAACATCCTTAGTCATCAGAGAAATGCAAATCAAAACAACTCTGAAATTCCATCTTACACCTGTAAGAATGGCCAAGATCAAAAACACTGATGACAGCTTATGCTAGAGAGGTTGTGGGGAAAAGGGAATACTCCTCCATTGCAACTGGGACTGCAAACTGGTACAGCTGCTTTGGAAATCAGTATGGCGAGTTCTCAGAAAATTAAGAGACAACCTACCACAAGACCCAGCAATATCACTTTTGGGTCTATACCCAAAGAATGTTCAATCATACCACAAGGACAAGTGCTCATCTATGTTCATAGCAGCATTATTTGTAATAGCCAGAACCTGGAAACAACCTAAATGCCTCTCAACCTAAGAATAGATAAAGAAGATGTGGTACATAATAGATATAATAGATAAAAACGATGGAGTACTACACAGTGGAAAAAATGACAAAATCTTTAAATTTGTGGGCAAATGAATGGATCTAGAAAACATCATATTGAGTGAGGTAACCCAGACCCGGAAAGACAAATATAATATGCACTCACTCATAAGTGGCTTTTTGATATAAAGCAAAGAAATACCAGCCTAAAATTCACAATCCCAGAGAACCAAGAAGACCTTAAGAGAGACATACATGGATCTAATCTACATGGGAAGTAGAAAAAGACAAGATTTCCTGAATAAGTAGGGACCATGGGGATCATGGAAGGGAGTAGAAGGGGAGGAAGGAGGAAGGGAGGGGAGTGGAGAAAAATGTATATTTCAATACAAACAATTTTAAAGGGGGGGAAGATATTGAACCTCAAGGAGTAAAATTGAGTGATTTCTGAGAAACAGGAGCAAATAAGATGGAGCACAGCAGATGCCAGAATGAAGACTGGCTGTGTCAAGTCAAATAGACATGCAGAAGATGGGAGATGGGCAAGAACGACAAAAACCTTTGCTCCATCTCCAGCTCTTTCCTTTATCTGGGAGGACCGATTTTCCCTAAATTCCCAAGCACATTGTGTTACATATCTATACCTTGGTAACATTGACTTTTCCAATAGCTTAGAGCAAATTATTATATTCCCCGAGGCTCAGGACATTCATATCCAAACAAAACTGAGGCTATGTTAGTAAGGAAAAATGATAATAGCTAATTATTTTGGGTAACCATAAATATCTGTCTTGAGGTCCCAAGGATTTAATTGGCCATTTTTTTAAAACAAAATTTACACTTATAGAAGATTGGAGTTTTTAAAAGAATCCAGTTGGGATTTCAACTTGCTGCCCAGAAATATTAACAGGACTAGATTTGCTGCACTATTGAAAAAAAAATGGTAACCCAGAAAAAATAGTTGAATTGAGTTTTAAAGATGTTGGACATCAAGAAGTAAAGGCTGTTGATGTCTGAGCAATAGGAGCAAGTAAGATGGGACCAAGCAGATGCCAGAGTGAAGATGACAATATCGGAGGTGTAGAAGATACAAAGACACCAATGAACCTTCTATAGCTTTTGAGATGAAGATTCATGGTACCCTGGAGTCCCCATAAGAGTAAGAAAGGCATATGGAAATAAATGTCAACAAATAACAGCCAAAAATTCTTCCAAATTTGATGAAGGCATAAGCCCACACATATACTAATCTCAACAGACTCCAAATAAACTAACAGCAACAGCAACAAAATACAAACAGAAATTCTCTAGGGCACATTATAATCAATTTGGTTAAAAGTAGTGATAAAGATAATTATTTATGTATTTATTTATTTTGATGGGAAAATTGTTAAGTTAAAAAAATACTCAGGGAATCATATAATAATTTTCTACACACAAGTGTAAATGATTCTCTGCAAGTGGCCTGGGGTAGCAGTACTGTTCATATTATCTTTATTGTTTTCTATGACCCCTGTATTATCATCAACACATAGAAATACACTGTTTCTCTGGCATAACTTTTCTTGTTATCTTGCCTTCTTTTTTTAGGTCTGGTTTGCCTTTCTTGACTGAGGTCATCACCATGTCATGACACCATGGAGCTATATGCTATTGCTTGAAGGCAGGCTGTCATATTTAAAAATACGTGTTATCATTCCCTGATTCTCTGCCATAAAGAGACTAACCAGCCATGTGGTCACAGCTGATTGTGCTGACCCCTTCCGTTCTGAAAGAAGCAACTATTTACCCTTATTAGAACTGGCATGCTTCCTGAGGATGGGTTTGTCTTACAGTGTCTGACTAACAAACACAAGATTGCACATTAGACTATGAAATAACTTCCTTACAAAGGAGGAACAGCAGTATACACACGAATACAGGGTCTACTATGGTGTGTGACTCCAGACACTTCCAAGTTGTGGGTTTCTGGAACAACTAGTATGTGTGTATTGCATACATGTGAGTTTGCAGGTGCACATATGTTGAAGTCAAGACATGATGCTGGCTTCATGTCTTCCTCTATCACTCTCTGCCTTGTTAACATGAGACAGTCTCTCACTGAACAGGACAAGCACCCTTTGGCTGGCTGGCCAAATATATCTATCTCCACCTGACACTGGAAGTGTGGTCACATGTAGCCATGCTCAGCTTTTGTACGAGTGTTACAGATTTGAACTTAGACCTCATGTTTGCAGAGACAATACTCTTAACATACTAAGCCATATCCTGAACCCCTGAAATGCCTTTTTGACAAGGAAGAATCCTTTGATGATCTTGGAGAAGATACCGAAACAGAAAAGGTATCAGCCTCCATGATACAGTACACAGAAATCAACAATGTGCTATGCATGCAGGAACTTGTGTAATAATGCATGTATCATAATAATATGTAATATCATAATATAATAATAGATCACTATTGGTGATCTAGAGATGTTTTGCTATCTGTCCCTACAGAACCAAAGCTCTGTCTAAGCTTTGTAAGTCTACAGTTGCTAGTTCCACAATGAGTGATCGTTTCTACCATGGGAAATAGTGAGATTCTTTATAAATTGTATAACTACTGTCATCAATTACTTTGTATTCTTTATGCCATGAAACCACAAGTAAGGGATGGAGTCACTATCCTGGCAGTCATCATTGAGCTAGATCTTGAGATTACACACGGGGACAAGAAATACTCTGGCACACAAGTGTTCCATTTGGGGCATCTCTCCATATTCCTATGACCAATCTTCACAGTAAATACAATTAAAAATTATCCATGCCCTAATACAGGCATGGTGATCAGTGTCTCAGAATACTCAGGAATTAGAACTGGTTTATTTTAGCAGCTTAACCAGTAGAACCATCTGAGATGCACCCGAGAGTGTAGGGGATGTAGGATGATTAGCAAAGGGAAGAAATTAAAATTGTCAGTCATGACCTTGAAATCAGCTAGTGATGGGCATTATAACTCATTCCACCAACTTCATATTGATGTTTTCTTTTTTAGATCTGATCGACATTTTCCATAAAGTTGCAAGAGATGAAATCAACAAACAAAACAGGAACAGCTTTTACAAATATCAATAATGAACTTGATGAGAAACAAACTAGGAAAAATATCTTGCTCACAAAAGCTCTAAGCTGGGTATGGTGGTGTGCTTTGAAAATACTCAGGAATAAATTTAAGAGGTGATAGACTTATATGAAGAAAAGTACAACTGAAGAAGACATTAAATTATGGGAAAACTTTTGATTGGTAGAATTAATATTGTAAAAATAGCCATACTACCACAAGTAATCTATAGCTTTAATGCAATCTCTATCAAAATGCCTGTAGTGGTGTCTACAGTTGCCAATGACATTCTTAATGGAACTAGAAAGAAGGTCCTAAAATTAATAGGAAAAAACAAAGCTAACCAAAGCAGTCTTAAGAAGAAAGAACATTGCTTGAAGTGTAACAATATCTGACCTCAGACTATACATACATTGATAAAGACAGCTGGATACTGGCAACAACCAAATAAAATCAAACATGCTGACCAATGGAAGAAAATAGAAAACCCAGAGTTAGCATACATAGCTGTAGCTGCCACCTAATCTTGACAAAGGAGCCAAATACATACACTGGGGGAAAAGAGCCCACAAGCAATCACTTCCCAGACAAAATCCCCAAAGCACAAGAAACAGGGATTATATGAAATTAAAGCTCCTGCAAAGAAACTATTGGCTAAGTAAACAGCCTACAGAACAGGAGAGAATTGTTGCCAACTATGTTTCACTCCTGGGTTAATATCTGTATTATATAAAGAACTGCAAAATTAAAACACCAAAAATAAACAAAGCTGCCAATCAACAAATGAGCCAGTGATGGATTGATCAGATAGTTCTCAAAAGCAGAAATGCAAACTAATGCTTGTTAAAGTATTCAAGATCCTTAGTTGGGAGATAAATGCAAACTAAAACTTCTTTGAGGTTTCATTTCATCTAACGGGATAATTACCATGGAGAAAACAAATGACAGCGACCACTGGTAAGGACGAGGAAATGAGGAAAAGGAACCCTCACTCTCTGCTAGCGGGAGTATAAACTGGTGTAGTCACTGTGGAAATCATCATGGCAATTTCTCAAAACACTAAAAATGCATAGCTATATATCCTGGGAATATACCTAAAGGACTCCAATTTCTATCACACAGTACTTGCACATCTAAGTTTATTGTTGCTCTATTCACAATGGTAAGGAAATGGAATCAGTGTGTATGTCCATCAGCAGATGATAGGATAATAGACTGTGGTACATATACACAGAGGGATCTTTTCATCCATAGGCAAAAATGAAATTTGCAGGAAAATGCATAAGAATGAAAACTATTGGGTTAAATGAGTCAGCCCAGCCTCAGAAAGAACTAGTGCATGTACCGGCTCATATTCAGAGCCTACTTTGTGCATGCACGCGTGTGTGTGTGTGTGTGTGTGTGTGTGTGTGTGTGTGTGTGTGTGTGTGTGTGTGTTTACAGCATAGGAAAATAAAAAGTGGACCACCAGAGGAGAAAGAGAGGTTTTAAGGAAGGAGTGAACATTAAAATGGAAGGGAGAAATACTAGGAATTGAAGGATACAGGAAGATTGGAGTGGGGAAAGGAGACATGAGAGAGGCAGAGGAGGAGGACCAACCCAAACAAAGGATGGTGAAAATGCATAAACTTTATATGGAAAAACAAAAAGCCCAGGATAGCTAAAACAATCCTATACAATAAAGGAATTGCCGGAGGCATTACCATCCCTGACTTCAAACTCTATTACAGAGCTACGGTAATGAAAACAGCTTGGTATTGGCATAAAAACAGAGATGTTGACCAATGGAATCGAACAGAAGATCCGGATATTAATCCACAAACA
>PVIU01003616.1:0-50582 GCA_004026605.1 Ondatra zibethicus
TGCAGTGTGTAACCCCCTTCTCCGTGGACTCCTTAGGTCCCGAGGAGAATGCAGTGTGTGACCCCCTCTCCGTGGACTCCTTAGGTCCCGAGGAGAATGCAGCGTGTAACCCCCTTCTCTGTGGACTCCTTAGGTCCCGAGGAGAATGCAGTGTGTGACCCCCTTCTCCATGGACTCCTGAGGTCCCGAGGAGAATGCAGTGTGTGACCCCCTTCTCTGACATCTGCCACTTGTCATGTGCATCTCCAGCAGAGCAAGATACTGTTAAAATAACTTTTTTACTGGGGCCCAAAACAGGCTAATACAAAATAATGCTGTGATCCAGCTCCAGTCAGGCACCTCCCGCTGCCACGGCGCTCATCTCTCAACCCCTGTGAGTTCTACCTTGCACTCCCTGGGGGCTTCATTAGGAGGGTCTTTGGAAGGGATTCACTCATCTCTTTGCCTATAGGTGTGCTTTTCAATCCAGGTCATGAGCAGAGAAAGTAATTTTTCCCAGTCTTTAGCAGTTCACAGAGAATGTGGAGCTTGAACCTTGTTTTATCTCTTAAAAATACAAAACTAGGCAAGAACACGCTCAGTGCTCCCAGCACAGGAGAACGTCTCAGACAGCCGTGTGAGCACTGTCAGACAACACTGCGGAGGAAAGCTCCCGCAATGGTCCACGTGGACCACGGCAGACAAATGCATGCCTGTTGGTAAGTAATGGAGGCACAGTGCGAGCTTCTGCTTTTTGTAAGTCAGGTAACAAAGAGGGATTAGATGACATAAACGAACTGTTTCCAATTTCCAATTACTATTGTCTATGCTTTGAAAGCTGCATATTGGAACACCTTTTTTCTTTTAAATTTTTTATTCATTTTACATACCAACCCCAATTCCCCCTCCATCCCTGCCTCCTGCCCCGCTCTTCCCCACCCCTATCCACTCCTCAGAAAGGGTAAAGCCTCCCATGGAGAGTCAACAAAGCCTGGCTCATCAAATTGAGGTAGGACCAAATTCCTCCCCCATGCATCAAGGCTGAGCAAGGCATCCAACCATAGGGAATGGGCTCCAAAACGCCAACTCATGCACCAGGCATAGATCCTGGGCCTGCTGCTGTGGTTCCACAAACAGAACAAGCTACACAACTGTCACCCACATGCAGAGGGCCTAGTTTGATCATATGCAGGCTCCCCAGCTGTCGATCCAGAGTTCATGAACTCCCACGAGCTCAGGTCAGATGTGTCGGTGGTTTTCCCCATCATGAGCTGCTGTGGGACAATGGTTTTTACCCTGCCAATTGTATTTTGATATAACGCTGATTGGCCAGTAGCCAGACAGGAAGTATAGGTGGGACAACCATGCAGGAAGTAGAGGCAGGGCGATGAGAACAGGAGAATTCTGGGAAGAGAAAAGCTTGGTCTGCAACCGTAACCCAGCCACAGAAGAAGCAAGATGTGACTGCCTAGCCAAATAAGGTACTGAGCCACGTGGCTAACACAGACAAGAATAATGGGCTAATATAAGTTATAAGAGTTAATAAGAAACCTGAGCTAATGGGCCAATCAGTTTATAACTAATATAGACCTCTGTGCATTTCTTTGAGGCTGAACGGCTGCAGGACTGGGTGGGACAAAAAACCTCAGTCAACAATGATCTTGACTCCCCTTGCTCAAATAATCCCTCATCCTTCTCTTTGACTAGACTCCAGGAACGTGGCCTACTGCTTGACTGTGCATCTCTGTATCTGCTTCCATCAGTTGCTGGATGAAAGTTCTATGATGATAATTAAGGTAGTCACCAATCCAATTATAGGAGGCCAGTTCAGGCACCCTCTCCACTACTGCTAGGCATCTTAGCTGGGGTCATTCTTATAGATTCCTGGGAATTTCCCTAGCACCAGGTTTCTTTCTAACCCCATAATGGCTCCCTCTATCTTTCATTGCTCTCCCTCTGTCTGCTGTAGGAAATCCTACAGCCAGTAGTTACCCGTTCATCATCTGTCCCTCTCCCAACTCAACCACCCTGTTCCCTCATGTTCTTATTCCCCATCCTCTCCCCTCTACTGTGCCCCACCCCCAGTTTACCCAAAAGATCTCATCTAATTCCCCTTTCCAGGGTGATCCATGCATCCCTCTAAGGGTCCTAGCTTCTCTGGGACTGTGGATTGTAGCCTGGTTATTTTTTGCTTTATGTCTCACTTATGAGTGAGAACATACCGTGTTTGTCTTTTTGAGTATGGATTACTTCACTCAGGCTGATTTTTTTCCTAGTTCCATCCATTTGCCTGCAAATTTCATTATGTCATTTTTTTTCACAGCTGAGCTAATATTCCGTTGCATAAATGTACCACATTTATTTTATCCATTTTTCAGTTGAGGGGCATCTAGGTTGTTTCCAGGTTCTGGTCATTACGAATAATACTGCTATGAACATAGTTGAGCAAGTGTCCTTGTGGTATGAGTGTACATCTTTGGATATATGCTCAAGAGTGGTACTTCTGGGAGGGACACTTTTTTTTTTTAAACATACAAAAACTAATATTCCACAGTGGGGGCGGAGGGGACTGTGAGAGACTGATCATTTCTACCTATCAGACTATTTTCCCAAATGTTATTAGTTATGTCTTACTTTGTATCTTAGGCTGGCCTTCAACGCACAGCAATCCTTTTAAAGCTTTTCAACTGCCAGTATTCTAGGCCTGCAGTGCTGGGGACTGAACCCAGGGCTTCATGAATGACAGACAGACTAACTAAGCCACATCCCTAGCCCAAAGGGTATCCCTTTAAACCTTCAGGAAAAACTCTCTCCTCTCCAACTTTTTTCTCCTATATTGATGAAGATCCTATCTAGGACCTCCCTCGAAATAGGCAATTGCTCTGTCACTTAGCTCTACCTCCAGCGCCCCCCCAACCTTTCCGTTGTCATTCATCCACCTTTACTGACTTAGCAGCACACTCACTACCTTTGAATGTTCTGTCTTTCTCTTGGTGACCATTTGCTATTTGGGATTAAGTTAGTTACTGTATTGGTGACTAAAACAAGAGTGTTGTAAGTTCAAAGCCAAGCTGAGCTACAGTATGAACAGTTTTGCTCCACAAAACTTATAGTGTTGGTCACTTATTTAAAAATTTTTAATTTATGTTTACTTATTTTTACGTACTTATATAGGCATCTATGTATGTGTGCTTGACTGTATGTATCATCAGTGCAGTACCCATACAGGCCAGAAGCGGGTGTCAGGTCCCTCAGAACTGAAGTCACAGGCCACTGTAAGCAGCTGATAGAGGTGCTGATGACTGACCTAGACGTCTGCAAAAGCAGAGAGTATACTCCTAATGCTGAGACTCTCTCCAGTCCTTGATGTTCATCCTAGTATTTCAGCATTCACCTTCTAAGAACACAGCCCTCTCCTGCAATAACCACAAAGCTGTCACTACATCCACCAAGTCTGTCACTGACTATATGTGATTATGTTATACTTATATAAATATATTAAATTTTACGTACATTTTATGTGGATGGGTGTTTTGCCTGCATGTGTGTGCACAAATGTATGGTGCCCACAGAGGCCATACAGGGAGGTGCGTCCCCTAGAACTGGCATACGGATGGTTGTGAGCTGTCATGTGGGTGCTGGGGACTGAACTTAGGAGGGTTCTATGTAAGAGCAGTAAGTCCTCTTAGCTGCTGAGCCATCTCCCCAAACCCCTCATATTATTATAGCTTTATGCTTTATTTTTTTTCAGACAGTGGAGAGTAGGTAAGATAATTACACATAAAACTTCTTTTTCCTACATAATGAAGCTACCTATTAGCCTGTCTCTGTAGTACTGATGCTAGGCATGTCCACTGTTTCCCTCTGGGTTCAATAAGTCATCTGTAAGCTCCAATTCCCTGCAACTGTTTGCTTCTCAATTCATCATACAACCATCTATCTATTATTCTATCTATCTATCCAACCATCTATCCACCCACCTATTTGACCATCCATCTACCCAACCATTCATCCATCTGCTCATCCATCCATCCATCCATCCATTGAGGCAGGGTCTCACTCTGTAGCCCAGGCTGACCACATCTCTGAGTATCTATCATCAATTACTTTAACTGGTCACTGATGACTCTTTGTAGTAGTCACTTGCTCCTTGATGTCACAAAACACCGACAAAACAACATATGGAAGGCTCCCAGTTTGAGGGTGCACAGTCCACCATGATGGGGAACGGATAGCGGCAAGTATGAGGGAAGCAGTCTGGAAGCAAAGAGATGAACACTGGGCCCAGCTTGATTCCCCTTTTTCACTTGGCCCAGGACTTCCTCCCATGGACTGCTGCCACACACAGTTGGGTGGGTTTTTCCACAACTTAACTAGCAACTCCCTCACAGACACGCCCAAACGTCTGTTTCCATGATGAGTCTAAATCCCATTAAGTAGACAATCAAGATTAGTCATATATTCTTGTTTGGCTATAAAAATAACCATGCTTAAAAAGTTTTCTGCTTTCATACTGGCAGAAACATCAACTATCACTGGGTCCTTTATAGAAAGCAAAGCCAGTTTTGTTTTGTTTTTTGAGACAAGACTTCATTTTGTAGCACAGGCTGACCTCAAACTTGCAGTAACCCTCCTGCCTCAACCTCCTGTCTTGTACAGCGAAAACAGATCCTCCTGAAAACCAATTCCCTGCGCATTTGCACTGAGAGGCACTGAGAGGGGAAGTGAAGTGCATATTTAAAAAGTAGGTCCGGAGGGCACAGAGCAAAGGGGAAGTACGCCTCCACCCTCCTCCAGAATGGCCTGGATACAGTGTGAGACAGAAACCGGCCAGGTCCACTTGCCACGAAGTTAGAGCAGCTCTCAGAGTCCTGGCTAAGTAGAAGCAGGCTTCCTGCTGCCAGGTTTTCCAGTTACAAAGCTCGAAAAGTAGCCGAACTCAGGAAAAGTCTCTCCATGTGGCCTCAACCATTTTTGCCTATCAATAACGCTGCACTGGAGGCATCTGACAAGGAAGTCATTCTCAGAGCAGAACTGCTGGACAGTGGACTGAATCATCTTTCCATCTGGGAAAGCTGACCTGTAACAGGAGGGAAATGTCAATGCTGGCCTAAGCAGCTCTTCATCACCTCTGCCTCTGGCCCACTGGCAGGTGGAGGAGCAATACACAAATGGAAAGCATGGAGACCAGCTCTTAAAAGAGAAGGAAGGGGCCTGTTTTTTTCATTTAATAAATCTCTCTGCTTAGAGGTCTTAATTATCCTTTGCAACCTGATTTCTGGTGCTTTTGGAGAATCTTGGGGAGACACGAATTTAAAGTCGCCCAGTTTGGCCAGGAGAAAGCAAACAAACAGAAATCTACTGTTGCTTCAGAATAGCCATGAGCAAGAAACCAGGCTAACCATAGAGGTGGTTTTGCCCAGCAGAAGGTCCCAAGACAGTGGCCATCAACTTGTAGGGTGCAGTTCAAGCACACTATGTTGAGAATCTAACAGACTGGCGTTTCCATTTACATTCCTCTTCCTGTTACCCAACCTTGGCATCCTGGTTGCCTATGCCTCTCCCACCTGCAGGCTCTTCTACTGTCTTCACAGCTTATAGTTTTAGCTCTGATGCATTTTTCTTTGAACTTCCTTAACTTCCCATTTTCATAGGCAGTCCTCTGCTTTGGACTTTCCACCATCAACAGGGCGCTCAAAGTATTTTCACTGTCTCTTAAATTCTTGCTCCTCCAATCCCATCAGTGTAACCCTTCCCATCTTCATAATCAAGCTCTCTTCAAGAGCTATATCCCATGTCACCATTCTCAATGCCCTGTCCCAACTTACAACTGGACACAAGTTCTTTCTTCTGCCCACTCCCACCCCTAGCATTAATTACATTGATATTCACAATCTATACATTACAACCTCAGTACATTTCTCCTATCACCTCAATAAAACAAGGAACCTCGAGGCAAATTACTGCTGCACCCTCTATAGTCAGTCACTTTGTTCTCTGACAATACAACATATGTGTACACACACACATATACACAGAGAGACACTAGTTCACTAGTTGTGGTCATCTGTTTGGAGACAGGGTCTTTCTGTAAAAGAAAATACTTTCCATTTTTTATTTTATGTGTATGAATGTATGTTTTGGCTGCATGTATGTCTGTGTGCCATATGTGTGTCTGGCGCCCACAGAAGCCAAAAGAAGGCACTGGAGTTGTAAATGGTTATGAACTGCTACATGGGTGCTAGGAATTGAACCTGGGCCCTCTGGAAGATCAGTCAGTGCTCTTAACCTCTAAGCCATCTGTCTCTCCAGTTCAAGGCAGGTTCTTGATATGCAGCACAGGCTGGCCTCTAACCACAAATCTGCCTCCCTCTATCTCCTAAGTGCTGGAATTATTTTTTATTACAATTTACTTATGTGGTTTTGAGATGGCCTCAAGTAGCTCAAGCTCGCCTCAAACACCCATTTAGTTAAGGATGACCTTTGACTTGTGATCTTTCTATCTACACTTCCTGAGTGCTAGGATTATAGGTATGCACCACCATGACTATTTGTATGTGGTGCTGGGGATTGAACCCAGGGCCTTGTACATGCTAGGCAAGTACCCTAACAACTGAGCTGCATCTCTAGCCCATGGTGGGATTACTTAAAGATATTTCAATTCAGAAGATATCCAGTAATAATCCAAGGTCACTCAAATAGTTCTTTCAAATGCTCACAACATTACTTCTTTAGAAATGCTTCAAAATAACACAGGCATGATGGTCTAATTTGTTAATCTAGCACTTGGGAGGCCGAGGCAAATATGATCAAGAATTCATGATCATTTCAGGAGGTAGCCTGAGATCCATCAGACCCTGTCTCAATCAATCATACACACTCCTCCCTCCAACAAGGAATGATTCAAACTATCTTAAAGGAGAGTTTCACATATGCAATTTGTGAGAACTCCTAATGTGTATCTCTTTCATTTAAGAAACTCTATGTAGTATTTTTTATGCACAGTGGACTTATCTAGCAGTCTTTGTTGTCCTTTTTGAATAAAAAGTAACAGAGGGCTGGGTGGTGGTGGCGCATGCCTTTAATTCCAGCACTTGGAAGGCAGAGGCAGGTGGATCTCTATGAGTTCGAGGCCAGCCTGGTCTACAAGACAGGCTCCAATGCTACAGAGAAACCCTGTCTCGAAAAAAAAAAAAAAAAGTAACAGAGGCTATCCAAGGACAGTGAGTTACAGCTCAGCAACAGTAGTGTGTAATGTGCTTACGGTATTTCCTGGCTGCTTATGACAGTGTCACAATGTTGCAAGCCTAAGTGACATTTCAGCACTCTCAGGAACATCCGAGAATATAATCATAATTCTTATTTCTTCAGGTGACTTATAATGGCAGCAGAAAACTAGCGGGATCATTAAAAATAAAGCTTGCTGACCTGCAATAGCCCCTGGTCACCCCGAGAGAGTCAGGGCACTGCGGTTCTCCGAAGGATTCACTTCTTTTATTAGACTGAAATGAAAACCGAGTAATGACTTTACCTCCCCAGGTGAATCACCCATTCACTAACTGCATTTTCACCTGATCATTATTTTTCACCAGCTACAAATTTAAATTTAAAATTAAGGTAGTGAGGGATGTGTTGAATTTAGTATGGAGACAGTGCTTAACAGCTATTCCGCTGTTAACGGGGCCCAGTTTCTGTTCCCAACTGTCTCCTAAGGAAGGGTGTCTATGCTCGGGGCTCAGGGACTGACAGCCCTGTATCTAATCGAGACAGCTGCTGCAGAGTGCTTTGTGGGAGCAGAGCCTGAGATGGACGTGGCAAGGCGCTGTTCTAGCTTCACAGCGCTGCCAAACAGGCTCTAAGAAAGTGAGCTTGCGTCCGTATCCAGCCGCTAGTCCTCCCTCTCCGCACAGAAAGTCAAAGAATAGTTACAACACCAACCTGCGGGAGCAGAGCAGAAAGTAGCTTTACATGTGGTAAGGAGGTATCACATGGGTCTTCCAACATCAGGAACAAGATTTCCTTTCCAAAAGAATTTCTTCTAGATTTATTTATTGTATGTGGATGAGTGCACCCTTTGTGACTAAAGCCTGCAGAGAGGTTTGAAGGGTGTCAGGCCCCCCTGGAGCCGGAGTCATCATGGAGGTGAGGGAAGCAGAGCCGGGTCCTTGGAAAGAGCCACAGTGCTCTCAGCTCATCGGCCGTCCCACCAGCCCCCTTCTCTTTTGAAACAGGGTATCGCTGCAGCTCTGCCTGCACTGGGACTATGTAGACCAGGCTGGCTTTAAGCTCAGAGATCCATTTCCCTCTGCCTCCTGAGTGCTGGTTTGAAAGGCATGTGCCACCATACCTGACACTTCAATTGTTATTGGGGGGGCACATCAAGTGTGGTGGTGAGAAGACAACAGAAGAAGTGCCTTCTTCTTCCACCCTGACGTCTCAGGGATGGCGCTCAGGTCCCTAGGCCTGTCCACAGACGTCTCTACTGCTGAATTGTCTCAGCAGTCCTGGTTTAAGTTTTAAATAGAGATGTATCTTTTTCTTGTACTGCATCTCTTAAGAAATCTTTGAGAACTAAACATTTGAGATTAATTTGAGAACTAAAACATACTTTATAAATGACCCAGTTCAATGCTATAAATTTACAGAAAATAATAAAAAGGATATGAGAGAATGTGATTACAGTTGCATAATGCTGCAGAGGCCACATCAGAGCCCAGGCCTAACTCCCATCCTCAATGGGCACCTTGCGCCTACCAATTTGACTCCATTTGACAGAACATGCTGTCACCAACAGCTTTACCCAGAGACAACCAAATGTAAATACATGCCCGTGAACATATACTTCTGGACAAATGGGTGACTACTCCAAGTACCAGTGCCAGGGTTAGGAGTCATTAGTAAGTAAATTTGCTATTCTTCTTCAGGATCTTACAGTCAAATTCAAAACTGGAGGGAGACTGGATCACAGAAATAATGGAAGAGTAAATCACATGAACAAACTGGAGATTATCGAGTAACCCTCTTTGAGATTTAGTTATGCTACATAGATCGTGTGTACTATCTCTGAGTTATTCATGGAACCAGATTGTTATCTTAATGAGGTTCACACAAACATGTTACCACAATCTAGGTGAGTAGGATAACTCAAGAAAAGAGTTTTTAGTCTGAAGAATGAGGTCCACACAGTCAGAAATTAGTTGCTTTGAGTGAGTCTCTTTCTCTTTCCTGCGGATTCTTTCTTCACAACTCAGACAGGAAAGCTTGTGAATGGACAATAAGCCAGTCTTTCCCACGGGATGAGGACTGAGAAGGCCCTGGGGCAGAGGTGGAAACTGCTTGCATCATCTCAGTGCTTACCAGGCTCCACACCAGCTCCGCTTGAGTTGAGCGGATGCTCAGGAAACATGCTTTTCCACATCATTTCCTTCTAAACCTAAAATCAGTATGGAGACAAAGACTTAGGTTTTAGGACATTTCACCAACTGTTTGGGTGTTCCTGGACCACTCCTGTATAGACTCACAACTATGCATGTGTGCAAAAGCCCTGAGTCTGACTTGCTTTCCCCACAATCCATATCTGCGTTACGGCTTCATAAATGCCTCTAACTCCAAGGGAGAGCTGCTAGCTTTCATTTAACTTATTCAGTGCATCTTTCAACCAAAATGTAAATTTGCAATGTATTCTAATGCAACCCAATTAGAGTTAGTAGTGCCATCTGCATACATATATTCAGTTTAGCTGTCAAAATACCCTCACATACAACCTCAGCTGTGTGACAGTCCATTGCCTCATACTTCACGCATCCTTTTCATACATTTTTTTGTTTGAGGCAGGGTCTCATGAAGCTGGGGGTGACCATGAACTCCTGAACCTCTTGTTTCTACCCTGGGATTTCAGGTATAAGCCACCATACCCATCTCACAATTTTTAAAAATGGGTCAATTTTAATTTTCTTTTTTTTACAATTAATATTTTAGTATGTTTTGCCCACATCTCTGAAAAGTTTTTTTATGACTGAGGTCTAGAAGTGAAATTAAATTACAGTTTTAAAACAAAAATAAGAGAATAGTATTTAAGAAGTCAGGCAGTATAAAACTCTTTTTTAAAAAAAGGTTCAGCACCTTGCAGACCCTAAGTCCTTCTCTTTAATCTTTTCTTCTATTTTCAAATATTGCTCTTTCCTGATTTTAAAATTTTAGACATTATCCATTGATACATGAAAGAACTACTTAAATCTTTTACATGTTCAAACACTTCCCCCTACCTTCTTCCTATTCAATCATACTTTTTGGTTAGTCCATATTCTAACTGGTGCTGGATGATGCTCGTGAAGTTCATCCCTTTGTGATTTCCCACTGCAGTGAGCCCCACAAAAGTCCCTCAAATGCCCTTCAGTGTGCAGGAAGGCCATCTGTGTTTCGCTTGTTCCCTGGGGAACTGCTGCAGTATACGCCTGCTCCCTGTCTACTGGTAAGGACAATGAGATTGAAGTGGTTCAAAGACACTGCAAAGGCCAGCTAATGGCAAGGGAGTTCAGATGAAGATAGAGAAATACGACATTAATATGCAGTGCAGGGTGAGCAGGCAGCCACACAATAGCCCTTATAGGTGTTCACCTGGGTAAGGTGCTTATCGCTAGGCTAAAACTGGACAAAGGCCAGAGAAAACTCCTGAAGGCAGAGCTAAGTCTCCACAAGTCAGAAGAGAAAGGCAAACATAAGGAAGAGCTCGGTGAGGAAGGCAGGCATGACGGGGCGAGCATGACGGGCAGCGCAGTGCGGGCTCTCTGCAGATCCCCACGTCATGTGCGTTCTGTGGAACTTTGCATGATATCTCTCGCATGCTTTTCATTTTCCTCTCATTGTGGCTCAATAAATCTACTTTTACATTTTGGTTAATAATTTTTGAATGAAAATTGAAAATGTTTCCTAACTCTAAATGGTATTTGCATTATTTCATAAACAAAATCCATTTCTTATAAAATATTCAGGACTTAAATTTTTATGCTATATAAATATTAGTCTCTAGGCCATATGGAACATTGTGATTACATTTCCTTTCTTATGCATTTTTAATTTTTCTCTGCAGATAGGCCAATAATTGCTTCCTTTTATCCCATGTGTGGCTGTTTTATTTATTATTGTGTAATTCTGGGGATGGAACCAAGGGTCTCACACATGCTAGCCAGCACTTTAAAACCAAACTCACCTCCATCTTTTCTAACTTTTACTTTTTATTTTGACATAGGGCCTCACTAAATTGCTCAGCTTGGCTTTGAATTCACTCTGTAATTCAGGCAGGACTTGAACCTGGGATCTGCCTACTTTAGTCTTCTCAGAAACGGGGATTCCAGGCTTGGCAAAGTATGCCATTCAATTTCATGGATACTCTTTTCTGGGGGAGGAGAGTCTGAGACAGGTTTCTCTGGGTAGTCCTGGCTGTCCTGGAACTTGTTCTATAGACCAGGCTGGTCTTAAACTCACAGAGATACCCTGCCTCTGCCTCCAGAGTGCTGGGATTAAAGGGTGTGCCACCACTGCCCGGCTGAACACTTATACAGAAAGGTGAGGGAGGCCTTTGGCTTCTTGCCTTGATTCTGAGTGAGCCTTTGGAACTAGATGGTTATGAGGCCCTATGTGGGTGCTGGGAACTGAACTGGGTCTTCTGCAATAGCAGCAAGTGCTCTGAAGCACTGGGTTATCTTTCTAACCCCTAAATTTAATTTTTTTTCCGACAGGGTCTCATGTAGTCCAGGCTGGTCTCAAACTGGATAATGTAGCTGAGAAATGACTTTGAACTCCTAATCCTCCTGCTCTCCCCTCAAATGCTGGGGCTACAGGTGTGAACCATCTTGCCTGGCCATCTATAATTCTCAATATGATCAAGCATATTAGGTAACTTATTAATTCCAGTTTTTACTCTTAGAGATACTTTTCCTGGGAGTAGGGCAGATAGCTCAGCAAGCATGAGGGCTGCAGCATGGATCCCACAGGAAAGCTAGATGCAGGAACGTAATCTTTATCCCAGTGCTCCTACAGGAAGATGGGAGGCAGAGACAGGATAGCCCCTAGGAGCTCATGGGTGAACAAAAAAGGGCCTACCTCAAACATACTGTGAGCAAGGACTTACATCTGAGGTTGTCGTTTGACATCCACATGTAGGCTGTGCCATGTGTGCACTGTCACTGACATACACAAACACTCTCACACACATGAACACATGCACACACACACACTTTAAAAAAGAGAGAGGAATTCCTCATGGAGCCATCTGTCCTCTTGTCTCAGTGACGTGCATGCATGGCTATGAGTCTAAGACTTGCTGGCATGACACATAGGGAAGCATGCCGCTGAGGGATTTGGCCTGACCCCGCAGCGGATAGGGAAGCATGCCGCTGAGGGATTTGGCCTGACCCCGCAGCAGATAGGGAAGCATGCCGCTGAGGGATTTGGACTGACCCCGCAGCAGATAGGGAAGCATGCCGCTGAGGGATTTGGCCTGACCCTGCAGCGGATCTGCTTGGGTTTGAATACTGGATACACTACTTGGTTGCTGTATGATACTTCAATAGTTACTTAATCTCTCTGTGCCTCAGACTCTTAATTGGAACAAAACTTGACATATGGTACAAACTGCTACTGTAGGCCTTATTATGGTTCATGTCTGTGTCTCATCACCTACTTTTTTTTTAAAATGATGTTGAAGCTGAATCTAGGATTTTGCACATACCAATGAGCCATGTCTTCAGCCCCGTCTCCTTGTCTTTGACAGAATATATTCCATACTCTCAGGAACAAGGATAGGGAAGGTAAGTTTCCTCACACTCTGTAGATCTTGAGTTTACAATGTTCATTCCTCATCCTAATGAGCGGAGGAAACATAGGGACAGGTCTCCATGCCCAGCTGTTTATTTGCCTATTCTAAGCTTGTTTTTACTTTTAATTCAGTTTTATTTTATATATGAATACTTCCTTGCATTTTTGGCTGTGTATTACAAGTGTGCCTGGTGACCCCAGAGGCCAGAAGACGGCATCAGATCCTCTGCAACTAAAGTTATAGAGGTTGTAAGCTGCCAAGTGGGTGAACAGAACTGAACCCGGGTCCTCTAAAGAGCGACAAGTGCTCCTATCCATTGAGCTATGTCTCCAACCCCACAAGCTTCTTATTAAATAAATCTACAATATTTTTATGTTTTATAATCTAATTTATTGTTCAAGGTTTGTCCTTTCTCATATACTACCTGGTCAGTTTCTTGGGTTTAATATTGTACTAAGGGTACTATAATAGTGTGTCTAAATTGTCCCTGTTTCCTCTAAGTTCCCTTTTGTCAGTTTGGTTTAGACTGTCTTTAATGATGGGGTGTTTTCTCAATGCCTTGTGGTCCTCTCTTCCACATTCTTCTCCAGAGTGAGGCAGCGAGTCATGAGGCATGCTGAGACTGGTCACTGTAGGTGACTGTTCATGGATATGGAATGTTTACTGAGTGGACCCTGAACTGCCCCTCCACCCCCACCAGTCCTTTCTTTGGGGTTTGACAGTTCCCTAAGAATGAACTCTTCCAGTTTTCTCTGGTGAATATGAGGGATTTTAAGCTGGCTACTAGCATTTCGAGAGTCATTACATGAGGAGGATTAGGAGAGGAAAAATTTTGTCTTCAGAATGCAGATCCTCACTGAGGCGCTCTGTTGTAAGGCTGTATTTCCACCCTCAGCTGTGCTTGTCACCCTTCCAACATCTACAGACTCAGTATAACAATGCCAACTACAGCCATTTAGTTAAGTCAATCCCAGGAGACTCTGGATGAAAAGGTAGGAAGCTTTTTTTAACCAGAGTTTCTGTACTAAGAGAAAGCAAATAGTCCCCTCTACTGTGCCATCCCCAGTCCACGTCACTTTATTCTTCCCACACCACCATGCTCCCCCACCCTCCTGGCTTTGATAATGACTCAGAATGGGTGTTCAAGGCCCAAGTTTGTTTTAAAATAACCCAATGAGCTGACAGATGGAGCTCCTGTTACTGTGCAGTGTGCACCAGAGTCCACAGATGGGAAACGGCCGTCAGTTAAAGGGTGGCAGTACTACCATGCCCAATTTCTGAAGCCGCTAGGAAAACTCCCAAAGTTAATTAGCATTCACAACAGGCACTAGCGCTGTGCTGTGGTATCTATGCACTCGGACCTAAGAAAACACACCAGTGTGGCCTCCAGCTTAGGACCAGGGTTTTACCTCTTAAACATGTAGGTTATACAGAATTCACCTGCAAAGAAAACAGGCTTCCACCGTGCACTAGGTATCATGCTCTAAAATGAACTACATACCAAGGGTATCAAAAATAGGAGTGATTTCAACTTACCTCACCAATCTGCTTAATCCACACATCTCTTCCAAGAAACTCCTGATGTAAGACTACAGGTGCTGAGTTTAGGTCAAAAGTCTTAGAGTCACTGGTCTTGTCTTTAATAAAAGGCTGAAGGTCAGAATTTATCTAGAAGGAGCAGTTAGAGTAGCTACATGAGTTCAATGTATTGATTCAGGATACCAGTTACAGCGTTTCCATGCGTTGTAATAGGATTTAATGAGTACCAACATTCTTTAAAATTCTTTTGGATTTAATTTTCACAATGTGTATGCCTCTGGTGATGAATCTAGGACCTGAGTGTAAGCAGTCACTGCCATCAAGCTACATCCTCAGCCCCTTCTTCTTTAAGTTAAATGCAGAGACTTAAATAAACACATAATAAATATAATTAGTTTATAGAGGAACCCAAGTTTCAATGAAATGTGAAAAATTCATTCGGGAATTATACACACATATAACACATATATAAACACACAGACACAGATATACATACATACACACACATATATACACACATGCATACATAAAACATACACAGACACACAGACACACAAACATGTATGTATTCCTGCCTTGTATGAGTTAAGTAACAACTGAAAGCATGTAACTGCAATTTTGGGAGTATTATGTTGTTGTTGTTGTTGTTTTTGAGACTGAGTCTTTCTATTATGTAGTTCTGGCTGCTCTAGGTAACTGAAAATGCAGCAGGTTTAGTGAAATCTTATATCTCAGACACCTTTGAAAAGAATGGTATTCCTCCCTTCTAGGTTCTCCTACTCTTGGGAGTGCTCTTACTTTTTTAAAATAAATATATGCTCCAGTTTTGACAAAAAATTAAATCACATATTAAAATTAAAGCTTTCAATTTTATTCAGTACAATTTTTATGAACTTTTCACAGCTTGTTTAACAAAATGATTTATGAGGGAACTATAGCAAAAATAAAAAAATAGTGCATACTGCACAGAAATAATATTTCATGTTATTTAATAATTTTAAGGAGTTACTTCAAGAATTCTTTCAGGTAGTAAGAAAACATAAACATCAAAATTACATAGAATTTGCCAATTATACTGCTTATATAACCACCACTCTCTCTGACTGACATATTTCTCATACACAATAAGCATTTTTCAAGATATAAAAGCAGCTTATCAAGTGCCAGCAGTTTTCTGGCACTTATCATATTTCAGTATGCAGAACTTAGGGTGTGCGAATACCTTATGACTCATGGCCATGTGCTTCCCATACTGAAACGCCATGTCCTGGATCTCAGCATCGTGCTTTGCTAATGCCATTGCGGCCTGGCAGCTCTTCGCTAGCAAGGCACAATGGGACAGAAAAGTCTGCTCCTTCCAAGTCGACATTCCAATATCATCTGTGATAGAATGTTCCTAAAAATGTAAAAAGGCCAAGATGAAAAGGCTTTAGATAAACTGAACTGTGTTTTGAAGGCTAAAAGCCTCAAGAGCCAGCCAGGTCTGGAGGTGTGCAGCTGCAGTCTCAGTAACTGAGAGGCTGAGGCAGCCCATCAACTCCAGGCTAGCTAGAGCTACCCTGTCTTAGGAAAAACAACAACACTGTAAGGAACAACTCCAAACACTGCTGCTTCTGGAACAAGCAGGGTGGAAGCAGCTGAGCACCGGCTCTAGCCACCAAGAGCAGTACACTGGGCGACTGTTTCACTGCAGAAATGAAGAAAAGGTGAGGGAAACGATAAAGCACTTTTTAAAACTTTGAGCTTGAGAACTTCTATAAAATATACACTACCATTTGAAACAAACACATAGGGATTTAGACGTCTAAACTGACTCCTGCTTATATGCGCTATCAGTTCTTGAATGTCACTGAGTGTTCTGAAACATGAGGATCCTACTGCATCCAACTCTGGTGAAAACAGTAAGGGCATAAAGAAGACATCGTACATTGGGAAAACTAAACTTACTACAAACAAGGAGATTATTGAATATAGGAGCAGAGGGCATAATTAATAATTAACATAATCAACTATAAAACCAATCAGGAAGTGTTATAGACAAGGTCTTTTATTCTATAGTATACACATAAATTTTAAAAAATAGAGCTGAGCACAGTGTCACACACCTGTGAAGCCAAAAGAATCAAGAGTTCAAGGCCAACCTGGACCACATGAGACTGTTTCAAACACCAAGCCCAAATAATACAACCAACTAAAGGCTATGACTACGTTTGCTCCTGAAAGGATGAAAGTGAGTAGGAGAATGTAAGGATACAGCAAGTTCAAGAGAGCGGGACCAGAAGGCTAGTCCAGTGCCGGCAACGGCACCATCCTGTCCTGAAAACAGGCAAGTGGATTCTAAACGTCCAAAGGAGGAGGAACATGTATGCTCCAGTCCCAGGCCAATGCCATGTAACTAGCAGCTCATCCTCGACTGTGAACCAAGACAAACTCTGCTTTCAAAAGGAAGAAAGGGCCGGGTGGTGGTAGCCGATGCCTTTAATCCCAGCGCTCGAAAGGCAGAGGCAGGTGGATCTCTGTGAGTTTGAGGCCAGCCTGGTCTACAAGAACTAGTTCCAGGACAGGCTCCAAAGCTACAGAGAAACCCTATTTCGAAACTTCCCCTCACCCCCAAAAAAAGGAAGGAAGGAAGGGGGTCTCAGTCACTGTTCTATTGCTATGAAGAGACACCATGACCAAGCCAAGACTTATGAAAGGAAGTGTTTCCTTCCTTCCTTCTTTTTTTTTATTTTGTGTGTGTGTGTGTGTGTGTGTGTGTGTGTGTGACATAGGTTCTCTGTGTAACAGTCCTGGCTGTCCTGGGACTTGCTTTGTAGACCAGGCTGGCCTTGAACTCACTGAGATCTGCCTGCCTCTGTCTTCCAAGTGCTGGTATTAAAGGTGAGTGCCACCACCACCAGGCTGAAAGTGTTCAATTGGCAGCTTGCGTACAGTTTCAGACTGTTAATACATGATCATGATGATAGGAAACAACAGACAGACATGGTGCTGGAGCACTAGGGAACTTTAACATCCTGATCCATCTGCAGTAGTTGAAGAGGGACAGACACTGGGCCTGGCATAAGGTCTTTGAAACCTCAAAGCCCAACTCCAGCAACACGCTTGCTCCTTTGATTAGGCCACACCTCCTAATCCTTCTAGTCCTTTTCAACAGTCCCATTCTCTGGTGACTACACATTCAAACATATGAGCATGTGGAAGCCATTCTTACTCAAACCACCACAGAGGGGTAAAAGTAGGAGTACAAGGAAGGTGGGAAGGAGAATATCAAGGACAATCTTGAAAACAGAAGGTCATATACTCTTATTATGTGAGTACAGAGTGGGGTGGGCAAGCAGGAACACTGAATTTTACCTAGCCCCACCTGATAAAGCGGTGCTACCAAGACTCAGTAATCAAAACACAAAAAATGAAAACTGGGGCTGAAGAGATGGCTCCATGGAGCACTTCCAGCTCTTGCAGAAGAGCTCTATCTATACATATAGATCCATGTGAGTATCTATACATGTATCTATATGTAAACACATAATTAAAAACAAAAATAAAAAATATGTATATGCAAAATTTACTATATTTTATGGAAAAGTTGAGTTGGGATTTCCAGGAAATGTACCATTACTAGAAAGAACTATTTGGAGAAAAGTAAAATCCAATCTGTGTTACCCCTCACATGTGCGTAGACCTCCTAATCCCTGGAACCTTGCATGTTACCTTGCACAGGAACAAGGTTTTAACCGTCAGATGGAATTCAGGGTTATGAGACAGAGGATGAACTGACTGGGCAGTATGAAACCACAGGGTCATTATCTCTCTGTTTGAGGCAGGGTCTCAGGGAGCTTAGACCCTGAGCTCACTACGAAGCTGAGATGACCTTGAGCTCTGGATTCTCCTGTCTTATGCACAATTGTGCACTTTTCACATGTCCTGGTAAGTGAGACAGCAGAATGGGGGTTGTAAAAATGAGAGATATTGGTTCATGTGAGCTGCTGGATCTGAAGACGGCCACCATGAGCCAAACAAATCTCTGAGTTCAAGGCCAATCTGGTCTACAGAGTGAGTTCCAGAACAGTCAAGGCTACAGAGAAACAACACTAACAACAATATCCCCAGAACTAGGATAGGCAAGGGCATTGCTTTCCCTAGAGAAGTCTCCATAAGGAATGCATTTCTGTCGCCTTCTTGATTTTGTGGCCTCTCACCCTGGCTGGTGGAAGGGGAAACTGGATGGGAATTTTGGTATTTCTATCAAAATTACATTTGCTCCATGATGAGGAATTACACACCTACAAGTCATTTTATGCATTACATACATGTGCAGTGGAACCAGTAGAAGGTCACGGTCCCTGATCATCTAGCTGCCACAGTGACATTTGTTTAAAAACAGAATCCAGAATCGAACTGGCCTGTAGGATATGTGCATGGCTAGATCCTTCACCGCTTTCTGATCATGCTCAACATCAACTTCCATTTAACCAGCAATCTACTTCTCTTCCCACCGCCTCCTAGCTCCTCCCTCTGCTTTGAACGCCTTTTCTTTGATCACGGCAGATGTCTCACAGCCTCCTTTGCTGAAGGATTTGTCTGTCTCCTTTCTCAGAGTATAAGCTCTATGAAAGCAAGGGCGGCAGTCGTTCTCAAGTGACCCACGGACACAAATCCTGGGGGACATAGTATGTATTCATCAAACCTTTTCCCTGTCTTTGGTATTTCTATCCTCTTTCTGTTTCCTTTGTCCTTCCTACCTTGGTTGAAATAAATAATCAAAATAATTATCCTTTAGTGTCTCTCATTTATTCAGACAATCTATAAACTCTAAATCGTAACAGTTAACCTTCCCTTTTATGGTAACAAGCAATACCTCCTTGGCTCAATTCTTATCCAAAATATCTATGTGACCTGTGTTTCAGTAACACAGGACACTTAGTTATTTCTTGAATACTACTTTTATATTTGTAAAAATTTTGAAATATTATTCTCTTTAAAGGGATTATTTTCTTATACTTTCTGTCCACTAAACTGAATATATTTAGTACAAATATACTTTGAAAAATAGTTTCAAATATTCCCAAAAATATTTGCTTCTTTTGGAAAACATTACCTAGCTGCAGTTTGATACAGTGCTAAATTCTCTGAATTGAGTGAGTGATTAAATATCTGTTTCTTTGACATTTGGCCATAGGTCACTCCTAGTCAATTTTGTATTTTTTAGTCATTTAGTCATCATTTAATTTTTAATAACTTTTAGTTAAGTGAATATATTCCTGTTTATCAGTATGTAGTTCAGTGTTCATTTTAATTTTAAGAGCTAATGGGACAATACATTAAAATGGAACTACTGGTACATGGTATGCCAGGGATGAACCTCAAGACAGGATGTTCATTTCCGAGGAGAAATGATGGAGTAGTTAAGAGCACTTGAAGAACCTGGCTCAGCACTCACATGGCAGCTCACAAATGTCTGTAAGTCCAGAGGGAACCTGATGCCCTTTTCTGATCTCCATGGGACCAGGTACACACGTGGTGCACATGCATACATGCAGGCACATACATAAAAAGTTATTTAAAAATGACTCAATTATGATTCTTGATTAACTTTTGGTTGTTGGTGCAACACACTTATTTATGCATCGTGGGCCAGATCTCTGAAAGCAATTTAGATATGAAGACTGATAAGCAGCTTGTCCTCAAGAAGTTCATGGTCCAGGGATAGGAAAAAAAAACCATATGGATACAGAAGACAAAGCTTTCAACACACATTAGATGTGGCTACCATACCATTTTCTTGGCATTTTAAAATTATACAATAATTTAATTGTATATTATTGTATATGTGTATTTGTAACTGTGTATATGAAAAGGCTAATTGCAGGACCTGAAGCCACCAAAGGTTCAGTTCTGTTCATTATGTACGTCTTCCTGGGATTTAGACTCTTTTTTATTCATCACTTTTATATTTTTAAATTATTCATGGAACATACAATCTCTGAAAAAAATTATTCAGATAACCAGAAACAATTAATTTATGGTCCCCTGAAATCTACTGCCATAACTTAATTGGACCATAAGTTAATAACTCTGCTCCTAAGTTAATCAGAAATGTTATTCCCTGAACATCAAGTTATTACTTATTATGAACTTGGTTATTAATGAGGGAAAATTCTTATATTCGTTTCTACCAGATTGCCACATATATACTGAGAAAATATGCTCTAGGAAAATTAATGTATAATTTTAAGATGTCAAGAAAACTGGTATGATGTCAAGAAAACTGGTATGATGGTCACATCTAAACATTCTCCTTAAGCATCAGATATACAAAATGGGTGTGAAGTGGCTGAATGTAGTCAGAAGAAGAAAGAGATCATACATATTCACTGCAGCACAATATGTACAGGGTTAAAACATTTTAAATTGATTCTTTGAGAATTTTACACATGCAGCCTTATTTATTTTGAGCAGGGTTTCATGTAGGCTAGCCTGGCCCTCAACTTCGTACTTTCAAGGATGACCTTGAACTCTGGATCTTCTTGCTTGCACCTACCCCAAGTGCTGGAATATGGATGTATGCCACCACACCCCACTACAGAGAGTTTGCTTTTCCCTTTTGTGGTATAGGGATTGAACCAAGGACTTCCAGCATGCTGGGTAAACATGCTATCATTGAGTTATATCCTCAGCTTGTGTGTGTGTGTTTTGACACAAAGTCTCACTATATAGTCTAGGGTGGCCTTGCAATTATTATTCTTTTCTTTAGCATCCTAAGTGCTGGGATTCTAGGACTTATACGCCCAGCCTTATATGAAGCTTGTTTGTATAGTTATGTATTTATTCGTTTGCTTGAGTCAGGGTCAATACAGACCTGGTGTCCTAGAACTCATAGAGGACAGCTTGCTTCTGCCTCTCAAATGCTGGAATTAAAGGGAAGTAGTACCATGCCGGGCCCTACATGAAGATTTTATTGAAGATTTATTATATATAAAGATGATATACTCAGTGAATATTTACTTTTGATGGAATTTATTTTAGGAGGGGATAGGTAATTATACCATTATGCATATTGAATAACTGTCAAAGGTATCTTAATATAGACTACTATAACTTTGCTCTCTAGCTCATGATTTATTTTACTTGGGTAAAGCTGTTTGAAATAATAGACGGTAGGTTGATGTTGCCTGAGACAGCAATACTGCTGGTATATTCACAAGAGTATATGGAAAAGTGGGATGGTACGGCTGGACACTGGCGTGCTATTAAGAACCTGATTCTCACTTTTTGTGTGTGAGATGCTTTGCTCATGTGGCAAAATATTTGTTTCTATTCATGGGAGGCCATTTGTTACCATGGCTGTGGGGGCTTCAAGGTTAGGTCCATGGTCACTGAACAAACACAAACCTACAGGGCCTGGGAGATGCCAGAATCTGTTGGGACAAACTATTTTGATCAGGAGTTTTGGACACTCAGAAGCTGACCATCTGTGTAATTGAAAGAATGTTTTACAGTAGGCAAAGGTTGGAGATATGCTCAGCTAGAAGCATGTGTTAGGAAGGAGTATGTGCATCTCCAAATGTGCCCTCACACCCCACTCTGCACACAGACGCTTCAGTTTCGTGCTACCCACTTTTTTTTTTTCAGATTCTGGGCCACTGTTTTTATAAATACAACCTAAATATGGGTAGGATAAGTGACCAGATTCCTGTAATACCACATTTTATGCTTAAATTACTTCCTTTGAATTTTTTTTTTCTGGGCTAAGGGCAGGCAGGATCTCATGTAGTCCAGCCTGGAATCCACCACAAAGCAGAGGACGGCCTTCAGCTTCTGAGTGCTGGGGTTATAGCTGTGGTTACTGTGCCTAGTGCACTTTTAAAATAGAGTAAGGGCTGGAGGGATGACTCAACCATTAAGAGCATATACTGCTCTTGGGAGGACCTTGGCACCCAGGTCATGTGCCGCAACTGCTTGTCACTCCAGCTCCATGCCTTCTGGAATTTGTAGGCACCATATTCATGTGTGCTTTGCCACATATAAATAATTAAAAATTAAAAAAATAAATAAAATCTTAAAGATGAATATGAGACAAATAAAGGAAAACTTCCCAACTTTCTGAAGTTCAGGACTAGGAGGAAGTAAGGAGATGAAGGAAGCCTCATTTGTTCTGCTGGCTAACGACGCAATGATAACATTTCTGTATTATTTAACATGTTACTTTCCACCCCAAGTTTTAAATATCATAATTTGTAATTACTTAACAGGTAAGGAAGCTCAAAATCATATTTTGAGCAAGACCAGGCACAAGTAAGTGGTAGAGATAATCCTCAGGGAGCTGGAGAGATGGCTCAGGGGTTAAGAGCACTGGCTGTTCTTCCAGAGGTCCTGAGTTCAATTCCCAGCCACCACATGGTGGCTCACAACCATCTGTAATGAGATCTGGTGCCCTCTTCTGTCCTGCAGATGTACATGCAGGCAGAATACTGAATATACAATAAATGAATAAATAAATCTTTAAAAAAAAGAGATAATCCTCAGATATACAGCAATTGGATTCTATTTTGCTTAACATATAATAGAAATATAAACATGCTTAATGTATTTTTCAATTTGAAATTTTTATATGTATTAGTGTTTTGCTTGCATGTATGTCTGTATACCACATACATGCCTAGTATCTACAGAGGCTAGAAGAAGGTATCAAATCCCCTGGAACTGGACTTATATACAGTTGTGAGCCACAGTGTGGGTGCTGGGAATTGAACCAGGGTCCTCTGGACAAGTATCAAGTGCTCTTACCTGCTGAGCCATCTCTCCAGCTTACTTAATATCTTCTAGGTAAAAAGTAGGTCATGTATAAGAGTAAATGATGCATGTCATCAATATATTGAAAAAAGGCAATTAGCCTTATATAATAAGTTTAGTAGTAACACTCCAATGCATTAAAGGGGTCTGTAATGAGTATGTGTTCGGGAATCATGAGATAATATGCATGGGGGGGGGAGAGGAGGGGGTAATGGAAGCCACATCTAATAGGACAAAAATCATATGTTTTGATTTATAGCTAAGTCACACAAGAGATAGTAAAGTAGGTATCTGAAGTTTCCCATTCATGTAAATCATTTAAAAAGCAACTGGAAGCTGGGCGGTGGTGGCCTTTAACCCCAGTACACAAAGGCAAAGACAGGTGGATCTTTGTGAGTTCGAGGCCAGCGTGGTCTACAAGAGCTAGTTCCAGGACAAGCACCAAAGCTACAGAGAAACCCTGCCTTGAAAAACAAAAATAAGCAAAAAAGCAACTGGAAAGTTGTGACAAATGTATATTACTAAAACTCTTCAAAAGTATTTCTAAGGGCTGGAGAAATGGCCAGGTGGGCAAAGTGCTTGCTATGCAAGCATGATGGCCTGGGTTTAGATCCTTAGCATTCATGTAGCCAGCGTGCATCTGCAGCCCCTGCTCTGGGGGTGGGAAAGAAGGGCAGAGACAGGTGGGTCCTGGGAGCTCACCATTCAGCTAGTCTAGCTGAAGCAGCGAGCCCTGGGTTCAGTGAGAGACCCTGACTGCCCAGTGGTCATGGAAACTGATACATGCTCCTGAGCCCACTCCAGGGATTCCTGGCAGGAAGCTTTAGTTCTTTGCCACATGGGCCACTATGCAGGGCTTTTCACATGATATGAGAACTGGCTTTCCAAAGGGAGTGACTCGTGAGCAAACGCAAGACCAAAGAGAGCTTCTTTTGCCTTTAAATCCCCATCTTGGGAAGGAAGTATGGGAATACTAGGGGGTGGGCTCTCTGAGGATCTTGGAGGCTGGCTACCACAGATGGAGCCTGTGATTACGCATATTGGTTCAACAGTCTAAACATTTTAGTCTCTTAAAACATTGTGCCATAACTGCTTTCCAGAAAGAAGCTTCTGATCCACCTGTACTGACCAGACAACTTTGAGATGTCTTGCTGCTGACCAAAATTATTGTTTTGGTTGTTAACAAGTAAAAAGTGATACATCATTACAATCTGAGAAGTCATTTCACTGACTAGATAATTGTATTTCTTCCTATTACAACTTGATCCATACAAAAGTTTAGCTTAAGCAAAGATGAATAGGCAGGGAGTAAAGCCAAGTGTAGCCTATGTGCTACTGAAGATGGAGTGACGCTGACTACTGTTACAGATACATGTCTGTCTTCTCAAACGGAAACACTGAAGTCATGATCCTGAGCATGGGTATCTTCAAAGCAAGAAAGTAATTAAGGTTACATGAGGTCATATGCTGGTGGCCCCAACAAGTAAGGTTAATGTCCTCAATTGTTAGTAGATACCAAAAAACTCTCCACTACTGTCTTTCTTTGCTATGTGAGGAAACCTCTAGACGGGGATATCCACAGACAAGAAGAGAGTCCTTACTAGAGATTAAACTGCCTGGAACTTTAGATGTGTAGCCTCCAGACTGTGATAAATAAATATTTATTACGTATGGCAGTTCCAGCTGACTTATACAACCACACTCAGTTAAGGACTTAAACCAGTAATCTTTAATTTTTTTCTTTTTTTGTTGGGCAGTGGTGGCTTACACCTTTAATCCCAGCACCTGGGAAGCAGAGGTAGGCAGATCTCTTGAGCTCCAGACCAGCCTGGTCTACAGAGCTCATCCTAGGACAGCCAGGGCTACACAGAGAAACCCTGGCTGGGGGTGTTTTTCTTTCTTTTTCTTCTTTTGCAACAAGGTCTTTCTATATAGCTCTGTTGTCCGAAACCTACAGTCATCGTCTTGTCTCTGCAGTAAGGCCAGCTGCCTGTGGATGAAAAGAGGAAGCCAGATGCACAGCACTCATTCTTTGCTTTTGATTGTGACGCACTGTGAGCAGCTGCTTCACACTCTGCCCACTAGCCTTTCCTGCCATGATAGACAGACCCAGAGAATAAGCAGCCAAGGCAAATCCTTCCTTCTGTCCTCAAGTTGCTGTCAGATACTTTGTGACTAGTAACTAATAAGCATATTTATAACACTTCTTCCCACATATTTCAGCATTGTCTTCAAAACCAAGATGTTAATGTACTGTCTTAAAGGTTTCTGAAAATATCTACCTTCTGGTTATCTATCTTGTTCCACCTCAAAATTAGAGGCATAAAACAACAGTCACTTCACTATTCGCAGATATTTTTGCGGGCCAGGACTTTAAACAAAGCTCTGTGAAGATGGCATATCTGTTTCAGGACAGATCTCAGTCGGTTGGCTGGTCTGGTAGTTTCTTGTTTGTTGTGATAAAAATACCCAACAAGATGCACTCAAGGGAAGGAGAGTTTATTCTGGCTTATGGGTCAAGGAGACACAATCTGTAGCAGGAGGCCAGCTGGTCACAATGGATTCAGTCAGGAAATGGAGGTTGGCTATAAAACCTCAAGGTTTCTCCCCAGTCTCTTACTTCATTGAGGAAGGCTCCATCTACTCAAGGTTCCACAATCTTCCCGAACAGTGCCAACTGCAGACCAAACCATCAAACACATGAGCCAATGGCGGACATTTTATTTTTAAATCACAACAACTGGGGATAATCCTACTGGCTGGAATGGACTAGCTGAATTACCAGGGATCTGATTCCAGCAAGATGACTTATTCATGCACTACCAACCAGTCCCATGTGGGACTGAGACTTGAACATCTAGTCTCACAGCTAGTGGTTGAGTCCCAAGGGGGCACCATGAGAGGGAATGCTCCAGAAGAGCATTAAGAGACCCTTCAATGATTGGGAAGCCTCACAGTACCACTTCGATGCTGCTCTACTGTGGTGTTCTCAATCCCTCTAAAATTCCCAGGGAAAAACATGGGTTTCCACCACCAAATAGGACACTATGGGGAGAAACTAAAAAAATCCCATTTCCTTCATTTTTAACCAATATAGGTTATTATTATTAGTAATTATAGGTTATTATCTTTATTATATATTTGTTTTTTTGAGAGAGTTTATTGTAGAACAGACTAGACTCGAACTCAATTCTATGTCACTGAGAATGACTCTGGACTTCTGATTGGTCTGCCTCTGTTTTCTGAGTGCTAGGATTGCAGGACTACCCCATTGTGCCTGGTTCATGTATACCGGGGAAGGAATCCAGGGCTTCATGCTTGCTGTGCAAGCACTCCACTAACTGAGATACATCTCTAGCTCTTTTTTTTTTTTTTGAGACTGGGTCACCTACATCCCAGGCTGGCCTTAAACTTTCTATGTTGTGGAGGATGATCTTGAACTCCTGAACTTACTACAGTTCACACATCTGGTCCTGGATGTGTGTTGAGCAAGCAGTTAGCATTTAGTTTCAGGGCTCAGGAGTAGTTTGTGATAGAGACAAAGTGGGGACTCAGTTACACACAGATGGGTGGTAACCCAATGCTTGGGTTATACTTCTGAGATTTTTGTACTTGTCCTCTGAACAGAATGGCATTCTCTAATCTTCTGGGTCTCTCTCTCTCTCTCTCTCTCTCTTTCTCTCGTGTGTAGGGCAGAGAACAACTTGCAGGCATCAGTTCCTAGTTCTCATCTTGCACCATGTGAATTAGAGTCCAGCAGTCAAACTCGGGTTTTCAGCCTTTGTGGCAGGGACCTTACTCACCTTGTAGTGATATTTCATCGCTCAGGGAAAAACTTGTGATGTTAGTTTTGTGATGTTTGGCTGTCAGTCAGTGATGTAGGGTACTTCTAATGGTTAAATTCAGTTAAAAACTGAACAAATAAAACCAGATTCACTCTGACGTAGAAAGTGTGCTTAACTGAAAGCACACTAAGCCTCAGTCACCAACAACCGTTCTTTCCATCATCTGTATTGACTCTGACTAAATCATTTTTTAAATGTTTAATCTAATACTAATACCCTGAGATTTGATTTCAATATGTTCATTGTAAATATGTACATGTATATATATATGTATATACACACACATATACATACATACATACATATATAGTACGTGTGTGTGTAGGACAGAGACTAGCACTGGGAGATTAGCACTCTATATCTTACTTATTTTGGTTTTTCGAGACAGGGTTTCTCGGTGAAACAGCTCTGACTGTCCTAGAACTAGCTCTTGTAGACCAGGCTGGCCTTAAACTCACAGAGATCTGCCTGATTCTGCCTCCTGAGTGCTGGGATTAAAGGAGTGTGCAACCACAGCCAGGCTAATTTTATTTATTTTAAAAAATTACTTATTGGAGGGGGGCTGCAGAAATGTACCACTACCTCTGCTTTTCCAGAGGACCTGAGTTTGTTTCCAGCACCCACTTCAGGCGGCACCCACCTACCTGTAACTCCAGCTCTAGGGATCTGACACCTCCAGCCTCCGAAAAGCAGCCCTCACCTGCACACATCTTAACACAGACAGGCAAACACAGCACACACACACAAAAGTAAATCTTTAAAACAATTATTTACCCAAGATATCATTATGTAGGCCGGGCTGGCTTAACTAGTTAGACCAGGCTGGCTTGAACTCACAGAGATCCGCCTGCCTCTGCCTTCTGAGTGCTGGGATTAAAGGTGTGCGCCATCATGACTGGCTTTATGCTTAACCATACTGCCATGCCTGGCTTTTTATGTGCAGCAAACACTTTACACTGAGCTATCCCCCAGCCAATATTCTATTTCTTAAATATGGCACTAGATGCCTAGTGATTTGTTTTAACCACTTTTATAAGTGGATTTCTTATATGTAACTTGTAAGTGTGTTTTATAAGTAGAACAAGCCATTGTAAATTACTCTTATTTGTCTTCAAATTGGAATAAACTCAATACTTAACAAATGATTTAAAATTGCTTCTACTTGAAAGAAGAATGCTAGCAAAATTACAGGTATTTTGTCATCACCACTATGAGACTCTGCAAAGTACTGGACTTGTGATATAAGCTTGACCAGATGCCCAGCAAACAAACATGACATGACACGTTTTATTAGCCTGTTAATACATGCCTTGAGAAAAATAAGAATGACAAATTGTAAGTAAATAGGCCAATGAAAGACATCCTAGATTATCTTAAGGCTAGTATACAGTGTTTACTGCTTCACTTTTAAACCTCTTAAAATAGATTTTCCTTTAAAATAGCTTTTCACATATGTATATAGATATATATTTGTCTATCTATCTATCTATCTATCTATCTATCTATCTATCTATCTATCTATCTACCTACCTACCTATCTATCTTTGTCTTAAAGTAAAAAACAAACTCATCTGTTTCTAATCTGTAATTCCCTGACTCCCTTCTGGTCCTTCTTTATCCATCTGCATAGTCTACAAATTACTTCATTCTTTATGTCCAGTACTCTGCTTCTGTCTGTACACATGTGTAATAATGTCTACACCTAAAACACTGTGGTTGTCCCTGCCTGCCAAGCATGGACCACTGTCATGAACAAGATGGTAACATACCAAGAAGTTTATAATCAAGTGACTACTTCAACAATCATCCCCATTCTTCATTCTAGGGAGACAATGATACCTAACAAAAATTTGGGAAAAACTCATTAAAATGTACAAAGGCACACTGTATATTATCTTTGTATGTAGCTTTAGAATCCACACTGGTGAAGCCTTCGTGGCTTTGGTCTGATTCATGATTCCTTGGATTACTGAAGGAAAAATGAAACAAGCAGAGATGTTAGACTAGCCAACACAGAAGCTACAGACAACACAGTGGGAACAGCACAGGCACAACATGAGGAAAGCTGTGGTGGGGTAGGGACCGCAAAGCCCAAGGATGCTGCTGGACTGTGAAGTCCTGATTAAATGTGCTCTGCTGACTCGGCCTACCCGTGCTGAGGATGCCAAAGCCTTGGACTCATGGGACCAGAGTGTGCAAATTCTTCATGGATATTTACAGCCTGAAACTGTTCATGTACAAAAACCTCCTACCTTGAATAAGTCAACCCTCCCCCTACAACTATACCTAATAAACACACTGAGATATTGGGTTGCAGCAGTAGCTGGTAGCAGAATCCCACATAAGCAGAAACCCATCTAATCCTGGCTTTACTATACTGTGTGTCTGTTCTTTCTTCATTCCCTTGCGATTCCTAGCCAAGCTGTGCAGATAATGGCATTGGAAGGAGTGAAGGTTCTCTAATAGCCCTATCTGTAGGAATTCTGTAGATTTTTCATGAGAGGATTAATGAACTAAGAAAACATTTTGAAAATGCTATCAGCATTTCACAAACATGCTTGCCATAACTTGCTTGAAATGTTAAGTACAAATTTTGCTCTCTACAGGCTGGTGATCATTCACACTGGGTTTACTCAATGGCTCCTATCCCTGGAAGGCAGGGATGGGTCTCTAAGCTAGAAGCTTTTCGTCAAATTCAAACCAGCTTCCTAATGACAGGTATGGCCTAGCCTTTCAGATCCACACAGATGTGACTATAGTTACTATTGGCAAAACTACCCTCAAGTCCAGTGGCTTTGGAGCTGTGAGTGGAGTATACCCCTGTAATCCCTGTACAAGGGAAGCTGAGGCAAGAGGGTTACAAGTTTGAGGACAATCTGAGTGACAGAGCAAGCCTCTACTCCAGTCTCTCTCTATACTGGCAGCCTATCTAGGCCATGTCGTACTCACATGACAGTAGAGGTCCAAGAAGACTGTTAGTCAAAGCAAGACAAATAACTGGATCCAGAGCGTAAGCATATGCAAACACACCCCAGTATACTTTCACAATGGGAAGGCATTATAGTTCCAGGGCAAAATATGTTTTTCTTTGTGTGTGTATATTAGTTGTATATTGTCACATAACAAATATGCCAAACCTTGTGGCTTAATAAACTTTCATTATGTTTCATAGTTTCTGCAGGTCAAGCAACCAGACAGTCCAGTTGTGTGGTTCTAGTGTGCCTTTCATGAAAGACAAGGAACGTTATATTCTGCAAAGAGACTGAAACAAACCTGTATACATACCTTGTACTTTTAATTTTGGTCTGTCAATACTTAATGTGTATCATTATGTAAAGTAATTAATTTTTGAGGAAATGCTGACTGGGCTTAGCACCAAAATGGAAAACTGGTATGTGAGGCACACTGTAAGAGAGTAATAAAGCAGGACAGCTAGGGTTCTGTCTTAGTCATGTTCTATTGCTGTGAAGAGACACTGACCATGGCAGAGAGTAGTCAGGAAGTTAGGCCAAGACACAAAACAGCTTCCAATTTACCCCATTTACATTTTTTTATAGCATATCCCTCTTTATTTTTTCCTTCCCTTTTAAATTGATTTTTATTGAGCTCTACATTTTCTCTGCTCCCCTCCCTGTTTCTCCCCTCCCCCCTTTAATCCTCCCCCAAGGTCCCCATGCTCCCAATTTACTCAGGAGATCTTGTCTTTTTCTACTTTCTACTTCCCATCTAGATTAGATCTATGTAAGTCTCTTTTAGTGTCCGTATTGTTGTCTAAGTTCTCTGGGATTGTGGTTTGTAGGCTGGCTTTCTTTGCTTTATGTTTAAAAACAGCCTATGAGTGAGGACATATGATAATTGTCTTTCTGTGTCTGGGTTACCTCACTCAAAATAATGTTTTTTAGCTCCATCCATTTTCCTGCAAAATTCAAGATGTTGTCATTTTTTTCTGCTGTGTAGCACTCCACTGTGTAAATGTACTAATTTTTCTTATCCCTTCTTCGGATGAGGGGCATTTAGGTTGTTTCCAGGTTCTGGCTATGACAAACAAAGCTGCTATGAACATAGGTGAGCACATGTCCTTGTGGCACAATTGAGCATCCTTTGGACATATACCCAAAAGTGGTATTACTGGGTCTTGAGGAAGGTTGTTTCCTATTTTTCTGAGAAATCGCCACACTGACATCCAAAGGGGTTGTAACAGCTTGCATTCCCACCAGCAATGCAGAAGTGTTCCCTTTCCCCCACAGCCTCTCCAGCATAAGTGTTATCATTGTTTTTGATTTTGGCCATTCTTATAGGTGTAAGATGGAATCTCAGAGCTGCTTTGATTTGCATTTCATAACTAAGGACGTTGAACATTTCCTTAAGTGTCTTTCAGCCATTTTAGATTCCTCTGTTGAGAGTTCTCTGTTTAGGTCTGTACTCCATGTTTTATTGGATTATGTGTTTTTTTGGTGACCAATTTCTTGAGTTCTTTGTATATTTTGGAGATCAGACCCCTGTCTGATGTGGGGTTAGTGAAGATCTTTTCTCATATGTAGGCTGTCGTTTTATCTTGTTGACCATGTCCTTTGCTTTACAGAAGCTTTTCAGTTTCAGGAGGTCCCATTTATTAATTGTTTCTCTCAGTGTCTGTGCTGCTGGGGTTATATTTAGGAAGTTGTCTTCAGTGCCAATGCGTTCAAGTGTACTTCCCACTTTCTCTTCTATAAGGCTCAGTGTGGCTGGCTTTATGTTGAGGTCTCTGATCCATTTGGACTTGAGTTTTGTGCATGGTGATAGATATGGGTCTATTTTCATTTTCCTACATGTTGATAGCCAGTTATGCCAGCGCCAGTTGTTAAATATGCTTTCTTTTTTCCATTTGATATTTTTTGCTTCTTTGTCAAAAATCAGGTGTTTGAAGATGTGTGGATTGATATCCGGGTCTTCTATTCGGTTCCATTGGTCCTCCTGTCTGTTCTTATGCCAACACCAGGCTGTTTTCAGTACTGTAGTTCTGTCGTAGAGTATGAAGTCAGGGACTGTGATGCCTCCAGAAGTTCTTTTATTGTACAGGATTGTTTTGGCTATCCTGGGTTCTTTGCTTTTCCATATGAAGTTGAGTGACATTCTTTCAAGGTCTTTGAAGAATTTTGCTGGGCACTGCATTGAATCTGTAGATTGCTTTTGGTAAGATTGCCATTTTTACTATGTTAATTCTGCCTACCCAGGAATATGGGAGATCTTTCCACTTTCTGGTGTCTTCTTCAATTTCTTTCTTCAAAGATTTAAAGTTCTTGTCATATGATTCTTCCACTTGTTTGGTTAGAGTTACTCCAAGATATTTTATGCTATTTGTGGCTATTGTGAAGGGTGTTGATTCTCTGATTTCTTCCCCAGCCCTTTTATCATCTGTGTACAGGAGGGCTACTGATTTTTTTGAGTTAATCTTGTATCCTGCTACATTACTGAAAGCGTTTATGAACTGTAGAAGTTCCTTGGTAGAATTTTTGGGATTGCTTATGTAAACTATCATATCATCAGCAAACAGTGAGAATTTGACTTCTTCTTTTCCAATTTGTATCCCCTTGATCGCCCTTTGGTGTCTTATTGCTCTAGCTAGGACCTCAAGAACTATATTGAATATATATGGAGAGAGTGGACAGCCGTGTCTTGTTCCTCATTTCAGTGGAATCCCTGGGAATTTCTCTCCATTTAGTTTGATGTTGGCTGTTAGCTGGCTGTATATTGCCTTTATTTGTATCCCTGATCTCTCCAAGACCTTTATCATGAAGGGATGTTGTATTTTGTCAAAAGCTTTTTTCGGCATCTAATGAGATGATCATGTGGTTTTTATTTTTCAGCTTGTTTATGTGGTGGATTACGTTGACAGATTTTCCTATGTTGACCCATCCCTGCATCTCTGGGATGAAGCCAACTTGATCATGGTAGATGATGGTTCTGATGTGTTCTTGGATTTGATTTGCCAGTATTTTATTTAGTATTTTTGCATCAGTGTTCATGAGTGAGACTGGTCTATAATTCTCTCTCTTAGTAATGTCTTTCTGTTGTTTGGGTATTAGGGTACTTGTAGCCTCATAAAAAGAGTTTGGCAATGTTTCTTCTGTTTCTATTGTGTAGAATAATTTGAGGAGTATTGGTATTAGTTCTTCTTTGAAAATCTTGTAGAATTCTGAGCTGAAACCATCTGGTCCTGGTCTTATTTTGGTTGGGAGACTTTTGATGACTGTTTCTATTTCTTCATCAGTTATAATTCTGTTTAATTTGCTTATCTGGTCTTGATTTTCCATTTACATTTCTGGTGTAGGAGGTCCTTCTGTTTATGTGTTGCTTTCATTGGTTAATCAATAAAGAAACTGCTTGGCCTGATAGGGCAGAACTTAGGTAGGCGGCAAAGACAGAACTGAATTCTGGGAGGAAGAAAGCAGAATGAGAGAACCGCCATGGAGCTGCCAGGTCAGACATACTGAATCTTTCCCAGTAAGCCATGGCATCATGGTGATATACAGATTATTAGAAATGGGTTAAATCAAGATGTGAGAGTTAGCCTATAAGAGGCTAGAGATAATCGGTCAGGCAGTGATTTATTTAGTACAATTTCTGTGTGGCTATTTTGGGTGTGATCTAGCTGGGCGGTGGTACAAACAAGGGGCCCCACTCTCTGTAACAACTGGTGCTCCAACGTGGTCAACTAAATCCACGTAAAACTTGAGAGGCCTTAAAAAAGGAATTCTATAAAAAAAAAAAAAAAGAACCAGAAAGAGTTTAACACAGCTTTTTGCTGTCTGGTGGTGGTCTGCAGAGAGATTTTCCTGACTTAGCAGAAAAAAAAAAGTCCACACCACTTTAAAACAAGGCTTCCTGCGCCCTGCCGCCGGTGCAAACTCTGGCTATGGAGCATTTGTGGGCCCAGGTGTTTGTGTGCCCACTCAGAAATGGGAGAAAAGCAACTGAGATCATACCCGTGGCTCGACTCTTCCTGCCTGGGCAGATCACGGGATCAGGTCTACTAGGCTTGAGCAGGCTGGAGAGCATGGCAGATTCCCGCTGCCATACAAAGAGATGTTTCCAGGCTGTGCAGTGTTCTGTGTGGCAGATTTGGCTGTAACTCAGATAAAAAGCAATTATGTGTTGCACATTCATTCTCCGGGTTGGACTGCTGAGCGCAACTCCTGCCTGGCGGCCCCAGAGCTAACACTGGTGGTACTTCCACCATTTTAAAATTGGAGAGAGGTGGAGCCAACATCCAGAGCAGCTGCAACCAAGCTGCTTAGCATTTTAAAAGCTCTTCAAGACAGTAAAAGATTACAGACAATGCAATAAGGACAGATACAGAAATAAAAGACCTCTAATGGGTCACAATGTTAAATAAATGTATGTAGGCTTGGGAAAAAAAAGATAGAGTATACAGAGTCATAAAATAAAGTCAATGCTTTAAAAAAAAAGATAAAGTTTTTAAAGAGACAGAGTAATGATAATCATAGATTAAAGAAAGTTAAAAAAATAAGCCACATAAAAATAAAAAATTCACAGAGAATCTGGATTCTGTATATTATTGTGTTTTCTTTAAATTTTTTGACTGTAAAGGAGCTAAGTACAGAGATATATTTCATTGTATGGGCTGCTAAAGTAAACCAACATGTATATTATAAAGGTATCTTGACTTCAGAATTTGGGTCTAAGGATATGGTGCTTTGGAAAAGAGGTTCTTCTTTTGTTTTCACAGAAGATGAGAACCTGTGGATTGCCTCCATGCAAATATGGGTTCATGGACCTAGGCCTCCTGAAAGGTCGCTGTGAACACCCCCACAAAAAATGCTTTGCCCAACTGCTGACTGAGATGAACCTAGCACACAGGATGTACCATAAAGGACCTGATTAACAGCACCCCAATATAGCAGAAAAAAGTTTGAAAAAAAAAACTACATCCATATTCCCAAATGTTGTTTTTTCATATTCTTTTATTTTCCAAATATTGTTTATAAATGTTCTTTTACATTTAAAGGGGAATATGATATAGATATAAATAATTTGCATTGGTATGGATTTTGCTTTATTGATATAAATTTAAGGTCAATGTTGTTATATGTATTTTTCTGCTCTTGATTAAGGTATTATGATTCTGTAGTTTATTTAAAAATGTAATGTATAATTAGGAAATATAGGTTGTTAATGGATAATCATCAATAATAGTCAAGCTTGTAGTAATGTTAGATTTTCTAGATATATAGAGATATATTTTAGTTAGATAGCCATTCTTCATATCTTTCAAAGACTACAGAATATGGCAGAGAAGACAGAACTGAATTCTGGGAGGAAGAAAGCAGAAAGAGAGAACCGCCATGGAGCTGCCAGGTCAGACATATTGAATCTTTCCCGGTAAGCCACGACATCGTGGTGATATACAGATTATTAGAAATGGGTTAAATCAAGATGTGAGAGTTAGCCAATAAGAGGCTAGAGATAATGGGCCAGGCAGTGATTTAATTAATACAATTTCTGTGTGGTTATTTCAGGTGTAAGCTAGCTGGGCAGCCGGGACAAACAAGGGGCCCCACTCTCTGTAACACATTTCTGCAATAAACTTTTTCAAGGATCTTCTCAATGGATAAGATCCCATGATGCCTTCCTACTGCAGTTCTTTAATATCCCAAATTCCTGAACCCAAATGCCCAACATCTAACTGCTGGTTTATTTATTCCTTTCCAAATGCCCACCTTCCTTAGCAGGGCTCTAGCTCCAGCTTTGTTATGTTGTTGCCTCTGTTTCACCTCTCACTCACGTGTGCTTGCTTTGTCTAGCAGAGGTGGATAACTTCTGTCCATTGAGTGATAACTAGCACTAATTAGACAACTCTAAAACAAAGTTACTGCTCTTTTCTTTAGTTAGGTTTAGTTGAACCTGGGCCTAACACCCTTTCTCTCAGGCCTTTGCTTATACTGGATTCACTTTATAGAACCTCTCTCATAACTATCTGCATATTTATCACTCAGCTCTCAGAGAGGCCTTCATGAACAGCCAAGGTCCTGTTACCCTAATACTGCACTATCATTTGCCCTAACACTAGGCAGTTATTTCTTCTCCAGTTCTTTTGTTCCTGTGTACATTTATTAGTAGTCTTCTCCATTAAGGTGGTAGCTCCATGAAAGCAAAGACACCTCCCTCATTGAGCCCTTGTACATCTAGTACAATAGTTCTTAGCTCTCCTAATATTGTGGCCCTTTAACATAGTTCCTCATGTTGGGGTGCCCCCCACCATAAAATTATTTTATTGCAACTTCATAACTGTAATTACGCTACTGCTATGAATCATAATGTAAATATCTGATATGCAAGATATAGGATATGCAACACCAAGGGGTCATGACCCACAGGTTGAGAACCAAAGATCTAGCACCTTCCACACAGCAGATGCTCAAAAGTCATGTGAAATGAATAAATAAGTCTGATGTCCCAGTCAGTGTCCAATGGCATCTCCTAACAAAATAAAAATTCAGTACTCTCCCCACCTCCCGATGTGTGTGTGGTGTCAGGTGTCTATGTGGTTCTCTACCTGTTTTTGAGACAGGGGTTCACTGATCCTGGAGCCCACTGGCTTGGCTGACTGGCTGCCCCTGAGCTCCATGGTGCTGGAAGGTTGTTTTTGCTTCTTCCCTTCCAGCACTGGGGTTGCAGATTTTCACCCTGAGTGAAAATCACCCAGCTAGGGCTTTAACTCAGGTCCCCATGCTTGTATGACAAATATTTTACTGACGTAGCCATTTCCCCAGCTCTTGAGTTCGTTTTGATTCATTTTTGCTCTATCTTCAAAAATTCACCTTAGAAATAGCAGAACCTACCTACTCCAGGAACTCCTTTCTTTCTCTTCCTCCCCAACCCCCTTTCTTTCTTTGAGGCAGGTGGGCCTCAAACTCCCGATTCTCTTGCCTCAGTCTCTTGAGCAGTGGGATTACAGGGGCGCATGACCATGCCCAGTTATGAAATTCCCTCTGGGACTTGAACTCTTAATGAGATGTTCTTTCTCTTCTCGCACACTGAGCTTCTCTCTATATGTGTGATTTGCCATATGGTTCATGGGTAAACTGATGTATAGAGATTTCATGTGCACACCTCTCCCCTGAGCTATGTGCACCTTTAGATCTCAAGGGCAGGTCTGAGTTGCTGCTGTCTTAACTGCAGCTTTGGCTTGGATGTCTAGTAATACTCAGTATATTTTTTAGGACAAGCAGAAATTTAGTATGTTTACTATTAAGCACTTTATCAATAATGCTCAGTTTAGCTCTTCTTTAAAATTCTCTTATAAACATTGTCCTGGTTCAATTTACGGCAACTAGACATATCATTTTGGAAGAGGGAACCTCAGTTGAGAACATGCCCCCACTGGATTGGCCTATGGGCAAGTGTGTGGTGAGTTTTCTTTATTGATGGCTGATGTGGAAGGGCCTAACTGACTGTGGGTGGTGCCTCCCCTGGGCTGCTGTTCTTGGGTTTTATACAAAAGCAGGTTGAGCAAGCCATGAGGAACAAGCCAGAAAGCAGTGTTCTTTATGGCCTCTGCTTCAGTTCCTGCCTCCAGGTTCTTGCCCTGATATGAATGATATCCCTTCATGATAGACTGTAAGCTGCAAGCTGGAATAAACCCTTTACTACCCAAGTTGTTTTTATGATCATGATATTTTATCACAGAAATAGAAACGTTAGCTAAGACAAATGTTTATTTAATTTGTGTGCTTATGTATGCATATGTAGGCCAGAGAACAACTTACAGAAGTTGGTTCTCTCCTTTCACCATGTGAGTTCCAGTAACTGAATTCAGGTTGTCAGAGACTTGGTGGCAAGCACCCTTACCCACTTAGCTATCTCACTGGCTCAGCTCTATTGTTAAGAAAGGGTTTATAATGACAGTCTAGCCAGATTCCACTAGGAACACCTTAAGTAGATTTTATACTCCAGTCGCTGTACTGTGTTAACGATCAGGAGATGGAGTTCCTTTTCTGAGACACAGTGTCTTTTCTGAGGCATCACCACTACCCTCTGGTTTCTAAGTGATGTTCAGAACCAGCTATTCGTAATTTTACATTGAAAGCTTGCTCTTACATAATAGTTTAAGAAAAAGAAAAAAGAAAATATCAGTTTGTGTTCATTTCTTTTAAAGTGCCTGGGATCAAACTCAGGACCTGGCACCTGCTAAGCAATCACTGAGCAATATCCCGTCCCTTTGTTTAATGTTTGGAAAAAATGAGAACTATCTATAGTATTAGTAATCAAATAATGCAAACTCCAGAAGACAACATATTTTCTTTTATGTTAGTCAAGAAGAAATGATGCTAAATTCAAAATCCAATTATAGTAAAAAAACAGTTGTGCTATGATCACTCCAACTTATTCTCCATAGTCTCCATTTCATTTTATCTTTCTTTGGGCACCAATGCCCATTTACTCATCACTCTACAAGGATGAGTTTCCACTTCCCATCTCTGGAGCTATTGATTTTTTTACCTGAAGTCTACCAGACTCCAACATTAATCTAACCTTAACTAAACTGATCCACTTTTCTCTAAAAGCAATCCTCCTTTATAGCAACTTTATCATCATTTTTTTCCCTCCTGGTCAACCAGGTACAAAATTGGTGTCATTATTTTTTTATTTCTTATTCCCATGACTGAAGTGCTTAACCCACACACTCAATAAGTACTTACTATATCAATAACACAAAGGCACTATATATTTTACTAGGGAGGGGGGATTTTGTGTTTGTTATATTTTATAAAAAGATGTTATATTGTAGATCAAAAAGTCTTGTAGTCTAGCACTTCTGGTTAAGATGGAGCAAAAGAGATTAGGTTTTCTTTTTTGTCTGAAAGAACTAAAACAGTGGACAAAATCCATGGAACAGGATGATCACAGTCACTGTTCTATTGTGAGGAGACACCATGACCACAACAACTCTTATTTATTTATTTTTTTTCCACTTGGAAAATGTTAGCATTTAATTGGCCTCCCTGAGTGGCTTCAAGCCACCAGAATACAGGCACCTCCAACACCCTTAATCTTCTCTTCAGCTCTGCTGCTGAAAAATTCGGCTTTCACGAGGACAGGCTGCTCAGGGAGCTTTCCCTTCCCCAGAACTCTGTAGTAGCCCGATCGCACGACGTCAGTGATGGGAGCAACTCCAGCCTTGTTCCCTTCCCCAGAACTCTGTAGTAGCCCGATCGCACGACGTCAGTGATGGGAGCAACTCCAGTCTTGTTCCGTTCCCCAGAACTCTGTAGTAGCCCGATCGCACGACGTCAGTGATGGGAGCAACTCCAGTCTTGTTCTTGGCAGCGTTAACCTGTGTCTGCTCACTGACCAGCGTCCACAGTTTATCGAGATTGACAGTCGGGCAGAAGCTCTGGTTCCTCTTTAAGTGGTAATGTCTCATCCCAACTTTCCCGAAGTAACCTGGATGATATTTGTCGAAATTGACCCTGTGATGATGCGCGCCTCCAGCGTTCCCGCGTCCTCCTGGACGTTTGCGATGTTGACCGATGCGGCCATGGCCGTGGCTCACATGGCCCGGGAGTTTCCGGGTCTTCCTCAGTCTGGATGGCATGGCGGTGGCAGAAAGGAAAGAGGGCCCACAGCAACTCTTATAAAGGAAAGTATTTCATTGTGAGCTTGCTTACAGTTTCAGAAGCTTAGTCAATTATCATCATGGGACAGATGCCTGCAACTGTCAGTATGTTTAGATGTTAAAGTTCTTTGTATACAATGGCATAATATTTGCACATAATCTGCACCTTTCTTTCCATAAACTGTATTTTAATTTTTTTGTGGTGCTGAGGATCAAATTCATGTGCACACTAGGCAAGTACTAGACCATTGAGCTATCACCTTGGCCTTTTTTTTTTTTAATATGTTGGCTAATATATAGCTCAAGATAGTCTTGAAATGAAGATATAGTCCAAGGGGCTGGTGAGAAGGCTCAGTGGGTGAAGACACTTGTCACCAAACCTGATGGCCTGAGTTTATCCCTGGGACCATATAGTAGAAAGAAAGGAAGAAAGAAAGAAAGAATCACTTTCCACAAGTTTTTCTCTGTTCTCCACACGAATGCACTGAGTGTATATATGCACATAATGAATGAATGAAGGAAATAAAAAAAAGATGTAGTTCAGGCTGACCATGAACTTGAGAGATCTTGCCTTTGGCTCACCAGTGTTAAGCCAAAAAATGGTCTATGTAAACATAGACCAGGTGGGAAATCCAAACAGAGATATAAAGAGAGAGTAGGTGGAGTCAGAGAGACGCCATGTAGTTGCTGAAGGAGACAGATGCTGAAACCTTACCACCAGTAGGCCACAGTCTCATGGTGATACACAGATTATTAGAAATGGGTTAATTTAAGATGCAAAACATAGCTAATAAGAAGCCTAAGCTAATAGGCCAAACAGTGTTGTAATTAATATAGTTTCTGTGTGATTCGTGTCTGGATAGCCTGGAAACAAAAAAGCAGTCTCCATTTACAAGATGCATTCACCACCACATACAGCTTCTTCCTACATACTTTAAATCTTTTCTGGATTACTTATTCTGATGGTCCATCCCATCCACTCACCCACCCATCCATCCATTCATTAGTCCGTTTATTAGTCCATTCATTAGTCTGTTTGTCTGTCTGTCCATCCATCCATCCATCCATCCATCCATCCATCCATCCATCCATCCATCCATCCATCCATCCATCTATTTTTGAGGTAAGGTCTCATGTATCCTTGGCTGGCTTCTAACTCATTATGTAACAGAGGATGATCTTGAATTTCAGATCTACTTGCTACTTTTCAAGTGCTGGTATTATAGGCCTGCAACAACATGTTGGCTTTATTTTTGGTTGTGAGCCTAGCCTTTAATGGCTGAGCCATCTCTCCAGCCCCATGCTGGCTTTATGTGGTAATGGGGATGAAACCAAACGCTCTGGGCATTGTAGATAAGCATTCTAACAAATGAGACACATCCTCAGCTACAAGACAAATATTGACCATCAATTTGGTAGGGTTAAGAAATGCCCAGGAGTCTAGTAAAGCACCTCACTAGATGGAGTGAACAAAGGGGAAGCCCCATCTAGTCTACAGAGGGGTAACAAAGAAAAAGCCCACGGTGCAGGTATTCTCACTCCCTTCTCCTGGCTGCCATGATCTGAGCTGCTGTGTTCTCTCACATTCCCTACTATGATGGGCTAAAATCTCTGAAAGCAGGAGCAAAAGAAAACCTTTCTCCCTAAGTTAAGCATGTCTGGTTTTGTGTCACAAAACCAACAAAAAGCTACAAACACACAATGTTTAGTAAAACGTAAATGCTATGTAAGGGGTTGTCATATAGTTTTTAGACAATAATGACATGTTCAGTACAGATGAAGCTAAAGGATTTTGATCCAGTTAGTTGAATCTAAGACTGTATGGCTATGGAGGTCTGCCTGCACCACCAATGTACATGTACAAAGAGGCCACCAAAGTCTGGGGAAAGAATGAATCAGAAGGATGGAAAAACAATTCCTGGAGTTCACTCTTAGGTGGGAAGAGCTCTGGAGAAAGTTAACGTTCACAGAACATCTATAGGGTATTCAGAATCTACCACCACAAGGAGAAAGTTAGCTTTACACTAACTGCTACTGCAATCCTGTGTAACTATACTTAAAAGTAACACCAGAAAGGATCAACTGTAGGATATCATTTTAAGATGTGTTACATTTGTTTATGCTGTGGGATATTTGTTTAATGATGCAAATGTGTTGCATTCCTTTATGTTGCATTTGTTTAACTCTGTGAAGTTGTGTTACTTTGCCTGTCTAAACCACCTGATGGTCTAATAAAGAGCTGAATGATCAATAGCAAGGCAGAAGAAAGGATAGGCAGGAATGGCAGGCAGAGAGAATAAACAGGAGGAGAAATCTGGGAGGAAAGGAACAGCAAGGAGAGAACAAGGAGAGGAGGATACTAGGGGCCAGCCACTCAGTCACACAGCCAGCCATAGAGTAAGAGTGAAAGTAATACAGAAGTAAGTAAAGGGGAAAGCCCAGAGGCAAAAAAAAAAAAAAAAAGGCAAACAGGATGATTTAAGTTAAGAAAAGTTGGCTAGAAAGAAGCCAAGCTAAGGCTGGGCATTTATAAGTAATAATAAGCCTCCATGTGACTTATTTAGGAGCTGGGTGGAAGGTCCCATTTTCAGTAACTTCACTGCATCCATAATAAAGCTCAAGACTGTGTTTTTTTTTTTTTTTTTTTTTAAATGGGAGAATGTATTTATTCCAACTCACAGCGGCAGGTTACAGTCTATCATAGCAAGGAAGTTGAGGCAGCAGGCCTTTAAACAATCCTACCACATCATGCCGACAGCCAAGAACAGGGAGAATTAAATGTATGTATGTATACTTATTCTCAGCTCCCCCCTCCTCTTCTATACAGTTCAGGGAATGAATGGTTACCACCCACAGTGGGCTGGCCTTTCCACAACCATTAACATAATCAATCCGACAATCCCCGTGAACCTGCCTGTAGACTGACCTGATCTAGACAATCAGCATTGACACTGTCTTCCCAGGTGATTCTAGACTGTGTCAAGACTATTTACATACACGCAAAAATACCTAGCACACTACAAAACAATTCACAATGTTGAAACTCAAAGACAACCAGGAAGAAAAATACAAATCAAAATGAGGAGAAAAAAAAAACCAGTCAGTTTGATATAGATGATGTAATCAGTACACATAGACATCAAAAGTTTTCATAACTATATCACATATAGTCAAGAAGCAACAAGAAACAATGAACATATTAAGTAGAAATAGAGACAACACCAGCACTTGGGAGGAATGGGGAAGAAGATTGCAAAGAGTTTGAGACCAGTTTTGGGCCATATATACAGTGAGACTGTGTCCAAACAACCAGGGGAAAAGGGAAGGGGGAAAAGAAACAAATGATACAAATGAATGAATCAGAATGCATACTAATAAAATGATACCAATGCAAACTAAAAAGGATCAAATCATTTAGATAATTCAGGAGTCAATGATGCTAAAGGTTGATGTGCCTAATAACAGAGCTTTCAAAAACATGAAGGAGGATCAGACAGAACTAGAAGGAGAAACAGGAAAAAATCCACAATTATACTTACTAGTTAATTAACTACATTACGTTTCTGTTCTTTTTCAGACATTCTCATGTCTCTACCTCCTATATGCTAGGATTACAGGCATGCACCCCTTTGGCCAGTTAAAATAAACAATTATACAGACACTAATATACCTTTCTTTCAGTAATTGACAGAGCAAGCAAAATGAAGATAAGAACAAATAGTGAATACTTAAGTGACATTACCAACCAAAATGGTTTAGTGGCTATTTAGCTTCAGGAACAACAGAATGTGTGTTCCCTTTAAAAGAACATGAAACATTTATCCAGATACATTATATCTGGGCCATTAACAAACCTACAATAAATTTAAAATAACTCAAATTGGGCTGGAGAGATGGTTCAGAGGTTAAGAGCACTGCCTGTTCTTCCAGAGGGCCTATGTTCAATTCCCAGCACCCACATGGCAGCTCACAACTGTTTGTAACTCCAGTTCCAGTGGATCTGATGCCCTCCTCTGGCCTCTGTGAGCAACAGACACTCCAGGCACTCACATGTTGAACACACATATATGCAGGAAAAACACCTGCATTAAATAAAAATTAGTTAAAAATAACTCAAATCTTTTTCTAATCACCATAGTATTATAAATCAGTAACAAAGACACCTGTAAAATCCTCCAAAATTTGAAAACAAAATAACAAATTTCTTAACCACAAGTCAAAGAAAAAAATTAAAATGAAAATTGATAAGCAGTTTGATGTGTATGAAATGAAACGCAACATAATGGAAATCTCTGGAATGCCACTGAAGTAGCATATAGGAGATCCATCCAACAGAATATCTTAGCTGAAATATTGAAAAAAATTAAACTTCTAACTTAATCCTCAGGGAAGAAAGACAGAAAGCACAAATTCCTAGTATTAGGAATAAAAGGACACTGATGTCAAGAGGTACAAATTCTGTGACAGTGAATCAGTTACCTGGTGTGAAATAACATCTTCCTGTGGGATATAAATTGATTGCCAAAGCTCATTTGAAGGACACAGTTTAAATAGTTCAGTAATTATAAAGGCAATTGAACCCATAGTAATAAACAAACAAATGCCCATTCCTACACAGACCTACACAGCTTCACTGCGAGGATGCTAATGTTTCATCATTGTCTTGATACCCACACCAGACAGATACACAACTGTTGACAGTTGTGGCAGCTTCTGTCCCGCCTGGTCCCTCAGCCATTCAGTCCCAAAGAAACACACAGAGGCCTACATTAATTATAAACTAGTTGGCCTAATAGCTCAGGCTTTTATTTTTTTCCAATAACTGATTCTATTCTATTTTTTTCCATTAACTAATTCTTACATCTTAAATTAGCCCATTATTCTTGTCTATGTTAGTCACATGGTTTGGTACCTTTATCAGTGAGGCATTCTCATCTTGCTTCCTCTGCGGCTCGGTGATGACTGCAGACTGCATTTTTCCTCTTCCCAAAATTCTCCTGTTTTCATTGTCCTGCCTCTACTTCCTGCCTGGTTGCCCTGCCTATACTTCCTGCCTGGCTACTGGCCAATCACTGTTTTATTAAACTAATACAAAACCATTGTCCCACAGTACACAACCAACCCAAATAATACCAATTTTTTTCATTGAACATAGATAGATAGACATATTAACAAAATCTTAGCATTGCAAAACTAAACATTTATAAAAAAAAAAAAGAGAGAGAGATGGCATTATGCCCAAGAAGAATTTAGGCTGTATGATCTCATATTTGAAAATGAATAAATTTGCCATATTCATAGATTATAAAACAATCTAAATGAGGATATGCATGGGGCTATAAATTCTATTTTTTTACTATAACAAAAAAAACAAAATAAAACCAAAAAAACCAAAAACAAGCCAAAAACCTAAAAAAAGAAAAACATTTTTAAAAAAAATGGCCATTTCAACAGTTACTGAGAAAAAGTTCTATAGAAATCATGCATCAATTTTTGTATTTTTTGAAGGTACCATCCTGCTATGTATCCCAAGTTGGCCTGAAAGTTTTGATTCTCTTTTGCATGCCACTATGGCTGTCTTAAAATCCAATGCTAATTCCTGATAAAATTCCTAGGAAGCCAGGGAACTTCTTTGCTAAGCAAGGGAGTCTTACAAAAGGAAAGAGGGTCTGGGAGACAGTTCAGTTTCTTAAGTCATGCTCGTGAACCTGAGTTCTTATCCCCAAACCCATATTAAAGCACTTGGTTTTAATTCCAGAGCTGCTATAGCAAGAAAGGAACATCCTCTACAAGCTTGTAGGTGAGCTAGCCTCACATCTGCAGCTGTGAACAGGATACCCTGCTTCAAATGAAGAGGAAGGTGAGGAGTAACACCAGGTTGTCCTCTGACCTCCACAGAGGTGCAAGGAATGTGTGTGCCTGTATACACAAACAAGCACATTATACACACATTCTCTCTCTTTCTCTTTCTTTGCCTCTCACTCTCAAAACAAAAGAAAAATAAAGCCCTAAAACCAAAACATCTACAGGTAACAGAGGGCTGTGCACCCCTAATACTTCCGCATTATATATTAATATAGGATGTGGTTGTTGGGTTGAGGATTTCCTTTTACCCCACACAAGCTAATAAGCTAGCTGTTAGTATTTTATGGATAGTAGCAAAAGTACAATGCTCTTGAGTTAGAGAGGATGGATTGTATGTATTAAGCCATGGGCAGAGTCTCCATGAAGACAGGGAAGCAGTGGCGGTTTCTCTTCTTGGTATCAACCTGAGTCAGGGGTATGGCTTCACAAAGGACTGTGGGTAGATTTATTAGTCAGAAGCAGTAATTGGTGAAGAAGAAACAGATATAATTTCAGAAAATGGGAATTTTAGCAATCCTAATCCACTACTTCAATTTTTAAATTTTGTGTTTAAGTGTATTTATTTTTATGTATATGGTGTTTCATCTGTGTGTATTTTCTGTTTTATTTTTTACTATTATACGCAGTGCCAGTGGAGGCCAGAAGAGGATCCCCTGGGCCAGGCATCACAGATGGCTATGAGCTTCCCCGTGGATACTAGGAATTGGACCTGAGTCCTGTTGGAGGGGCAGTGAGTGTTCCCAACCACTGAGCTATCTCTCTCCAGTTCCCATCCCCCAGGACTGATGATACTCAAAGGGTATAAGGCCAAATCACAGTTACAGTAAAAACATAATTACAATGGTCAGGTGGTGGGCACATGCCTTTAATCACAACACAGGAGGCAGAGACAGGTGAATCTGTGAGTTCAAAGCCAGCCTGGTTTACATAGCAAGTTCCAGGACAGCCAGGCTAAACAGTGAGAACCTGTCTTAAAAAAATTTACACGCAAGCACACAAACACAAACACACACACAAATGAAAGGACACAAAGGAAAACAGAACAGGGAAGGAGTCTCAGTGGGACGTCTAGGAAAAACCAAGTACAACCTGTCAAGGGTACACCCCAGCAGAGTCTAAGTTCTAAAGGGCCTGCTTGAACTCCCAACACTAGGTGTGAGCTATGCATGGAATGTGGGCAGGGTCACCAGAGTGACTCAGTGCTCAGGGTTTTCCTGGGGCTGGTCCTAGAGGCCCTCTTTGCCTAGAATGTAGGACAATTCCAGATTCTCAGTACAGCAGGCGTTCAGTGTGAACCATAGCAACTGCAGAAGCAGTCTAAGGACTGTGAACTGTTTTTATCTATCAAAGAGAGGAGAGAGCGCCTAAAATCCAAGATCACACTAGCAGTCCAAGGCCAATCTCACAAGCAGGCATTTCTAAGAACAGCAAGACACATCTTTTTATTAATTAGCTTTTTGAGAAGTTCATACATGAGTCCTGTGTTTATATCATTTCCACCCCTCTGCATCCTCCAACTCCTCCACGTATCCCATTTCCTGTCAAATTCATGACCTCTTCTTTAATTACTATTGCTATATTTATAATATCACATATGAAAAGCACATAGTAGATATAAAACATTCTTATTTTTGGTTGCAAGCACCAGAGTTTGTGTGTGGGAGGGGGAGCTTCTGGAAATGGAACTAGGGCCTTGGCATAGTTCAGGCAAGCACTTTACCACTAAGCTTCATCTTCAGCTCTCCATTTTTTAAAAAATGCAAACAGTGTGAAATACAGCAGAGTTACATGCATGAAGATGTTATTCTCTTAAAATACAAACAAAATTTGTGCAATGTTTCAGTAATTTACAGTACAGTACTACGAAGAAGCAAATAGCCACTAAAATTATACTTTGAAAACATTTTTTAAAGTTGTTTTATGTATATAGGTACTTTGTTTGAGTGTGTGTCTCGTGCCCTTGGAGGCCAGGAGAGGACATCATATACCCCGGGACTGGAAGAACAGAATGTTGTGAGCTGCCATGTGGGTGCTGGAATCACAGATATTTTCTCCTAGACCTTTTCCAGTGTTTTAGTTCTTTTTTCAACTTTTAGATAGAGTCTCACAATGCAGCTCTGGTTGGCCTGGAACAAGCTTATGTAGACCAGGCTTGTCCTGAACTTACATCAGTCCTCCTCTGCTTCTAAAGTGTTGAGATTATAGGTCTGTGTCATCATATGCAGCAGTTTTCAGTTCTTTATTGATCATGCAGTTCCTTTACTAATGAGAAATAAGAGGCAATAACAATAATATCACTTTGTTGAAATATTTAAATATTTTGGTTTGGGACTCCAAAGTCAATGTTAAAATATATATTCATCAAGTACAATGAGAACATGGGTATTCTGTCACTCATAAAGCACTTGCCTCTTGTGCCTGAGGCCCTGGCTTGCATCCCAATACTGACCCTCCCAGTGGTCAGAAAAGTATTCTGGCACTATATTATCCGCAATCTTTAAACAAAGGTTCTAGTCTAGGCATCAACCTTACACAATACTATACTGAAAAGACCAAGAACGTCCGAGCTCCCCTTAGCAGTCAGTAGTCTATTCACCATCTCAGGCACAGGAGTGGCATGCTCCTCTTTGCACCACTGATACATAAGACAATGCTGAGAATTTCACTGACTATATTCAAATTACTGCAAACAGCAACTTGCTTTTTAACCTATGTATAGTTGGGAATTTTGAAGAAGGAATTTTATTCCTTGCTATAAAAATGAATTGGGGTGAGAACCGGAAACTGCAATAAAGTAGCATGGGCTAGCAATGCAACTATATAGCAAATGACCCCTTAAAATGTCGCTTCTTTAATTAACTGGTTTATTTTCTTTGCTTCTCCTCCTGCTCCTCAATTTTTTTTAAAAAAAGATTCATCTCTTCTTTGTGTGCATGTATGTGTATCTGCCTGAGTTTATGTTATGTGTAACACATATAAGCAGGTGCCCCAGGAGGTCAGAGGGCCTCAGAGTCCTTGAAATGAGTTACCAGCATTGTGAAATGCTGAAGGTGGGTGCTAGGAATTGAACTCAGGTCCTCTGAAAGAACTGCAAGAAAGTACCGGCAGATCCATCCAGAGGGGTAAGTGTGTCCCCACCTGGCCACCCAGACACCCGGGGGAAGGGAGTACAGGTGCCCTGAAATTCCCTAAACTTTCTGGCCATTCAGCGGGGCTTCTCCCTGGCTACTGGCTTTCCTACTTATCCCACTCCAGCTTGCTCCCAAGAACCCCTTTCCATCTGTGGGGTCCCAGGATCTTCCAACTCAGCCTGCTTCAGGGCTGAGGCTCTGGGGACAAAGTGGTGAGTGCAAGGCTGCAGGGGTTTCTTTCTTCCACAGAGCCAGCATATACCAAGCCCGCTGTTTTATCTGCAAGGTCCTTGACCAGCAAGTAGCCCTGATCCAGTACGAGCAGATCCATCCGGAGGGGGTCCTTAGATCCACCACCACAGCCTACTTCAGGGAGAAGGGGATCTGAGAGCCAACTCCAGTGCTGAGGGGACCTAAGAGAGGGCAGAACAAGAAAAATCCCCAAGTACACAGTTAGCCATAACATAAATTGGACCAAGCCAAGACTCCTCTGACCGGATTCAAAGGAAGAGATGGGCAGGTGCCAATGCAAGAATTCCTCCAACAACCAGAAAAGCAACATGATAACACCAGGATCCAGAGAATATGCAACAGGAAGACTTGAACAACCTAATCCAGAAGAAGTAGAAGAAACTGACTTTAAACATAACATTATGGAAGTGTTAGGTACCATTAAAGAGGATGTGAAAAACTCCTTTAAAGAAATGGATGAGAAGACTAACAAAAAGTTAGGAGAAATGAATAAATCCCTCAAAGATACCCTAGAAAACCAAGAAAAAGCAATCAAACAGGTAATGGAAACAGTTCAAAGACTTGAAAACTGAAATGGAGGCAATGAAGAAAACACAAACAGAAGGATGGCTGGATAAGGAATGGTGTAGGAGGGTCTTCTGTTTGTGTATTGTTTTCATTGGTTAAATAAAGAGACTGCCTTGGCCTTTTGATAGGGCAGCCCTTAGGTGGCTGGAGTAGACAGAATGGGAATGCTGTGAAAGAGAAGGCAGTGTGGCAGACACCATGCTTCTCCCGCCCAAGATGGACACTGGTTAGACTCATGCCGGTAAGCCACAGTCAAGTGGTGATACACATTAATGGGAATGGGTTAATCAAGATGTGAGAGTTAGCCAGTAAGAGGCTTGAAGTAATGGTCCAGGCAGTAATTAAATGAATACAGTTTCAGTGTAATTATTTTGGGCATAAGCTAACCAGGCGCCAGGAACGCAACCCTCTCCTCCTTACTACAAAGGAAAATCTGGGTAAATGAACAGGAACTACAGAGAGTGTATAACCAAGAGAATACAAGAGATAGAAGAAAGAATCTCAGACACTGAAGAAACGATAGAAAAAATAAACTCATTGATCAAAGAAAACAACAAATCCAATAAATTCTTAACACAAAACATCCAGGATATCTGGGACAACATGAAAAGACCAAACCTAAGAATAATAGGGGTAGAAGAAGGAGAAGACTTACAGCTCAAAGGCCCAGAAAATATACACAACAAAATTATAGAAGAAAACTTTCCCAACCTAAAGAAGGATATTCCTATGAAGGTTCAAGAAGCATACAGAACACCAAATAGACTGGATAAAAAAAAAATCCCCTTGGCATATAACAATCAAAACAGAAAACATACAGAATAAAGAAAGAATATTAAGAGCTGCAAAGGAAAAAGGTCAAGTAACATATAAAGGTAAACCTATCAGAATTATACCTGATGTCTCTATGGAAACCATGAAAGCCAGAAGGTCTTGGATAGATGTGCTGCAGACACTAAGAGACCATGGATGCAAGCCCAGGCTACTATACCCAGCAAGGCTTTCTTTCACCATTGATGGAGAAAACAAGATATTCCAGGATAAAAACAAATTTAAGCAATACATAGCCACAAACCCAGCTTTACAGGTACTAGAAGGAAAACAAAAACTAAAGGAAGCAAACAACACCCACCTGAGCACAGACATCTGACAACCCTCCGCCAGCACAACTCAAA